>JAKNSH010007434.1:0-14555 GCA_027790015.1 Cymbopogon flexuosus
TTACATAACAAATCCTATGGTAGGTCGCAAATTGGGGGAATTCGTGCCTACTCGGCATTTCACGAGTTATGAAAGTACAAGAAAGGATACTAAATCTCGTCGTTAATTGAATTCAGAATAGAAAGATTCAGAATAAACAAAATTTAGAGGATTCAAATAATCAAATAAAATAAAAGTAGGCGGGTAATAACCTTATTTATGACAAGTTTCAAATTGGTAAAGTATACCCCTAGGATAAAGAAGAAGGGGCTGAGAAAACTCGCAAGAAAAGTTCCAACCGATCGTCTACTTAAATTCGAACGGGTTTTCAAAGCACAAAAACGTATACATATGTCTGTTTTCAAAGCACAAAGAGTTCTAGATGAGATTCGCTGGCGTTACTACGAGGAAACCGTTATGATACTGAATCTCATGCCTTATCGAGCATCGTATCCCATCTTAAAGTTGGTTTATTCGGCAGCAGCAAATGCTACTCATTATAGGGATTTCGACAAAACTAATTTATTCATCACTAAAGCCGAAGTCAGTAGGAGTACTATTATTAAAAAATTCAGACCTCGAGCTCGAGGACGTAGTTATTCTATAAAAAAAACGATGTGTAATATAACAATTGTACTAAATATAGTAAAGAAATCTAAATAATCTTTAGATCAATCTAAAATTTCGATTCCCAGTAAAAAAAATAAATATAATAGAAAAATATGGGACAAAAAATAAATCCACTCGGTTTCAGACTTGGTACAACCCAAAATCACCATTCCTTTTGGTTCGCACAACCAAAAAATTATTCTGAAGGTCTACAGGAAGATAAAAAAATACGGAATTGTATCAAGAACTATATACAAAAGAATAGGAAAAAAGGCTCGAATAGAAAAATGGAATCAGACTCAAGTTCTGAAGTAATTACACATATAGAAATTCAAAAAGAAATCGATACAATCCACGTCATAATCCATATTGGATTCCCCAATTTATTAAAGAAAAAGGGAGCAATCGAAGAATTAGAGAAAGATCTCCAAAAGGAAGTTAATTCTGTAAACCAGAGACTTAATATTGCTATCGAAAAGGTTAAAGAACCCTATAGACAACCTAATATTCTTGCGGAATATATAGCTTTCCAATTAAAAAATAGAGTTTCATTCCGAAAAGCAATGAAAAAAGCTATTGAATTAACTAAAAAAGCGGATATAAAGGGAATAAAAATCCAAATTGCGGGTCGTCTAGCAGGAAAAGAAATTGCACGTGCCGAATGCATCAAAAAGGGTAGACTACCCCTCCAAACAATTCGCGCTAAAATTGATTATTGCTGCTATCCAATTCGAACTATCTATGGAGTATTAGGTGTCAAAATTTGGATATTCGTAGAAGAAGAATAACTAACCATGTCTTCCCATTCCGCCCAGTGATAGAATAAAAAAGACAAGAACCTTGTTTTTCTTTTTCCAAAAATCCCTAAAAAAAAGAAGAAAGTATCCCTCTTTCTATAAGATTTAATGAAAATTAATAAATCTTTTAATATAATTGCTATGCTTAGTGTGTGACTCGTTAGTTTTTTCTTTAGGGTCAAAAATTGAAAAAAAAAAATTGTCTGAACCCTACTAAAAATAGAAAAAACTTAGTAATGATAGAAAATTAACTAATAACCAACCTATTGCTTCGTATTGTCGAGATCCTAACTAAGAAACAGTCACTATGTGAATAAATACATCTATCAAAAATGAGTAGATCTATCATATAGTTGTAGCAACTGCATTTTTTTCTCTACAAAAGAAACCTGATTCTAGGCTGTGAAGCAAAACTAAAGGGATGTGGATAAAAGGAGGGATGATAGATAGAAGGAAGAAGAATAAGAAAGATATAGGATTCCGATGTGTATGGTCTATGAATTACATCATAAAAAAAGGGCAATGTGATAAAGCATCAATATAATAAAATTCTAAAAAAAAAAAGAGAGAATTCTAAATCGTAACTTTACTTTTGAAACAACAAATATAAATATAAAGCAATAAATAAAGAGCAGCCGAGTTAATAAAACTGAGAAAATTGACTCGGAAAGAAATTTTTTGGAAGCTCCATTGCAGGATTCAAACCTAACCATTAAAGGAGAAGCTGTGGGAACGACAAAACCTATGACTACATAGGATTTTATTGGAAAGAATCCTAACACTTCATTGGGTGGGATGGCGGAACAAACCAAAAAAATTGATTTATTTGATAAGGTTCTAAATTAACAAATAAGACAGGAAAGAGTAAATATTCGCCCGCGAAATCCTTATTGGATTAGAATACTTTACCACGATTCAATAAGAATAAAAAAGGAGATTCAAAAAAAGGAAGGATTACATTTTATATAAATATGGAATTTGGATATATTCTAGATCTTCTTTCTTGACTATATATTTTTTTTCTTTTTTAAGAAAGTCAAAATAAAAAAAACCTAAATTTTTCTATTATATATTGATGTGTACCTATCTATAATATTTTTGAATATTATGGAATTAGAGAAATGAAATTCGCACGCTTTCTCATTTCATTCGCGAGGAGCTGGATGAGAAGAAACTCTCATGTCCAGTTTTGTAGTAGAGATGGAACTAAGAAAGAACCATCGACTATAACCCCAAAAGAACTAGATTTCGTAAACAACATAGAGGAAGAATGAAGGGAAAATCCTGCCGAGGCAATCATATTTGTTTTGGTAGATATGCTCTTCAAGTACTTGAACCCGCTTGGATCACCGCGAGACAGATAGAAGCAGGACGAAGAGCAATGACACGATATGCACGTCGTGGTGGAAAAATATGGGTGCGTATATTTCCCGACAAACCGGTTACAATAAGACCCACAGAAACACGTATGGGCTCGGGAAAGGGATCCCCCGAATATTGGGTAGCCGTTGTTAAACCAGGTCGAATACTTTATGAAATGAGCGGAGTATCCGAAACTGTAGCTAGAGCAGCTATCTCTATAGCTGCCAGTAAAATGCCCATACGAAGTCAATTTCTTCGATTAGAGATATAGAACCCAAAAGAGGAGTATTGAAGATAAAAAACCCCCGGTTTTTCTTTCTGGAAAGACAATATTTCTTTCATCCTTTTGCATTGAAATAACAAATGGAAATCCAAATAATATGATTCAACCTCAGACCCTTTTAAATGTAGCAGATAACAGTGGAGCTCGAAAATTGATGTGTATTCGAGTCATAGGAGCCGCTGGTAATCAGCGATATGCTCGTATTGGTGATGTTATTATTGCTGTAATCAAAGACGCAGTGCCCCAAATGCCTCTAGAAAGATCCGAAGTAATTCGAGCTGTAATTGTACGTACACGTAAAGAATTCAAAGGCGACGACGGTATAATAATACGCTATGATGACAATGCAGCAGTTATCATTGATCAAAAAGGAAATCCAAAAGGAACTCGAGTTTTTGGCGCGGTTGCCGAAGAATTAAGAGAATTAAATTTTACTAAAATAGTTTCATTAGCTCCTGAAGTATTATAAATACTAGTAGACGAGATATAGATCAAAGAAAAAATTAGTAGATTGTGTCTCACGTATATGCTTTAAAATCCTAAATTTAAAGAAAAGGGAAAACATGTTGATTATAGAAAAATTAGGAGGAACCTAGAATTAGAATCTTATGGGCAAGGACACTATTGCTGATTTACTAACCTCTATAAGAAACGCAGACATGAATAAAAAAGGAACTGTTCGAGTAGTATCCACAAATATTACCGAAAACATTGTTAAAATACTTCTACGAGAGGGTTTTATTGAAAGTGTTCGGAAACATCAGGAAAGTAACAGATATTTCTTGGTTTCAACTTTGCGACATCAAAGGAGAAAGACTAGAAAGGGAATATATAGAACTAGAACCTTTTTAAAGCGTATCAGCCGACCTGGCTTACGAATTTATGCCAACTATCAAGGAATTCCTAAGGTTTTGGGCGGAATGGGAATTGCTATTCTTTCTACTTCTCGAGGTATAATGACAGATCGAGAAGCTCGACTAAACAGAATTGGGGGAGAAGTTTTATGTTATATATGGTAATGGCCGCACCTATAGTACCCAAATTCTATCTCGAACTTCCTATTTGGAAAATAAAAATAGAAAAATAGGAGAAAAATATATGACAGAAAAAAAAAATAGGAGAGAAAAAAAAAACCCGAGAGAAACAAAAGTCACTTTCGAAGGTTTAGTTACGGAAGCCCTACCCAACGGAATGTTCCGCGTTCGCCTAGAGAATGACACGATCATCCTGGGCTATATTTCAGGAAAGATCCGGTCTAGCTCTATACGAATACTGATGGGGGATAGGGTCAAAATTGAAGTAAGTCGTTATGATTCCAGCAAAGGTCGTATAATTTATAGACTTCCCCATAAGGATTCGAAGCGTACCGAAGACTCGAAGGATACTGAAGATTTGAAGGATACCAAAGATTCAAAGGATTAGGTTTTTCTGGGGTAATAACTTCCAAGTTTCAGAATTTAAGTGAAGAGACTTATTTTTTCCAAAAGAATAGATTCATAGTTTAAGAAAGGAATACCTATATATGAAAATAAGAGCTTCCGTTCGTAAAATTTGTACAAAATGTCGACTGATTCGCAGGCGTGGGCGAATTAGAGTCATTTGTTCCAATCCGAAGCATAAACAAAGACAGGGGTAATCTTTCGAAAAAGAAGCTTTTCTTTCTAATTTCTAATAAAGTAAAAAAAAGTACCCACGGAAATGTCCAAATTGCAAATCAAAAAAATGAAAGTAAAGGATATATTTTAACCCGAAACGGATATCTTTGTATCTTTTTTCTTTTTGTTATTTCTAACTCATATTTATGAGATAATAAAATATGACAAAAGCTATACCAAAAATAGGTTCACGTAAGAAAGTGCGTATTGGTTTGCGTAGGAATGCCCGTTTTAGTTTACGGAAGAGTGCACGTAGAATAACAAAAGGGGTTATTCATGTTCAAGCCAGTTTCAACAATACCATTATAACCGTTACAGACCCACAAGGTCGGGTCGTTTTCTGGTCCTCCGCAGGTACTTGTGGATTCAAAAGCTCAAGAAAAGCATCACCCTATGCTGGTCAAAGAACAGCAGTAGATGCTATTCGTACAGTGGGTTTGCAACGAGCAGAAGTTATGGTAAAAGGTGCTGGTAGCGGAAGAGATGCCGCATTACGAGCCATTGCTAAAAGTGGTGTACGGTTAAGTTGTATACGCGATGTAACACCTATGCCGCATAATGGATGTCGACCTCCTAAAAAAAGACGTCTGTAAAAAAAAAATGAAACCGCTTTCAAGAGAAATAAACGATTCAATGATCAAATAATAATACTAGTCTGTTATGGTTCGAGAAGAGATAACAGGATCCACTCAAACACTAGAGTGGAAGTGTGTTGAATCAAGAGTAGATAGTAAACGTCTTTATTATGGTCGTTTCATTCTATCTCCGCTTAGAAAAGGTCAAGCGGATACTGTCGGTATTGCCTTGCGAAGAGCTTTACTTGGAGAAATAGAAGGAACATGTATCACACGCGCCAAATTTGGGAACGTGCGGCATGAATATTCCACAATAGTAGGTATTGAAGAATCCATACAAGAAATTTTACTAAATTTGAAAGAAATTGTATTGAGAAGTAATCTCTATGGAGTTAGAGACGCTTCAATTTGCGTCAAAGGTCCTAGATACATAACCGCTCAAGATATAATCTTACCGCCTTCCGTAGAAATCGTTGATACGACACAACCTATAGCTAACTTGAGAGAGCCCGTTGATTTCTGTATTGAGTTACAGATCAAGAGAGATCGCGGATATCATACGGAACTCAGAAAGAACTCTCAAGATGGAAGTTATCCTATAGATGCTGTATTCATGCCTGTTCGAAATGTGAATTATAGTATTTTTTCTTGTGGGAATGGAAATGAAAAACACGAGATACTTTTTTTAGAAATATGGACGAATGGAAGTTTAACTCCTAAAGAAGCGCTTTATGAAGCTTCTCGTAATTTGATTGATTTATTTCTTCCTTTTATACACACAGAGGAAGAGAGCACTAGTTTCGAAGAAAATAAAAACAGGTTAACTCCACCCCTTTTAACTTTTCAAAAAAGATTCACTAATCTAAAGAAAAACAAAAAAGGAATTCCATTGAATTGTATTTTTATTGATCAATTAGAATTACCTTCTAGAACGTATAATTGTCTCAAAAGGGCCAATATACATACACTATTGGACCTTTTGAGTAAGACTGAAGAAGATCTTATGCGAATTAATAGTTTTCGTATGGAAGATGGAAAACTGATATGGGACACTCTAGAGAAGCATCTCCCAATTGATTTACCTAAGAACAAGTTCTCGCTTTAAATCATTGCAATTTTTTCCTCTTCTTCTTTTTTGAGTTAGAATAAAAAGAAAAAAGAAAGCAATTTTGCATCTTTGGCACAATCTATATTTTCGCGAAATGGATCATAATAAAATAGATTTTAGGTATCTAGGGAAGATTCACTTGGAAGTAACTATTTCCTAGATACCCATGCAGGGGACTTCGCGGTGGAATGAATCAACTCGAAAAATCCCTAAACTAAAAAAGACCTAAAGTTAAGGATTTATCAATGGGTAATGTTGCTCCAATACCTAACCAAAGAGCTACTGCAGTACCGATTAAAAAAACGGTCGTAGCTACTGGGCGACGAAATGGATTTTGGAATTTATTGACATTCTCTAGAAAGGGTACTGTCAATAAGCCCGTTGGCACAGAAACCATTAAGAGAACGCCCAATAACTTATTGGGTACTGTACGGAGTATTTGAAATACGGGAAAGAAGTACCACTCGGGTAATATTTCCAAAGGAGTTGCAAACGGATCCGCCGGTTCACCAATCATTGACGGCTCTAGAACCGCTAAACCTACATTACACGCAATAGTACCTAGAATTACTACTGGAAAAATGTATAAAAGATCGTTGGGCCATGCGGGTTCCCCATAATAATTATGTCCCATCCCTTTAGCTAATTTTGCTCTTAATACAGGATCATTTAAGTCAGGTTTCTTTGTTATTGGGATAGGTGAATTCTTTAGGATCCATCCCCCAAAGGAACCGGACATGAGAATTTTTCATCATCCGGCTCGAGCAAGAATGAAAGAAATAAGACCGTGGAGGATCCACAATAGAATAGGGTATATAATGACTCAATGACTCAAGGTAAGAAAAGCTTTATCAAATTATCTTTTCCGAAGTTGCGCCTATAACTACTCATTGAAAAGAATCCTATTCTTATGCTTAAATGCTCAATATCCAAGTGGGCTTACAAATTTGATCATGATCAATTGCTTTGTGGATTGTCTCTTGATTAGTTGGTGTTTATCCCCTCGATATCGCAAGTTTCTTATGTCCAAACTAAGTATTTACTTGTTACTAATAAAAAATCAAAAAGTTTAGCCTGCGTTCTTCCTTAGATCCCTTCTTTTACTCCGATAGTATTGCGGATCAAAATCGATGCAAAGAAAATGAATGCATTTCCATACTATAATAAAAAGTAAGTGTAATAAAAATAGAATTGTATCATATCACATGACTTATTCCATTTATACTCTATAGGATCTTACGGAGCCTGTTCATGGATGACATGGTTGGGGTATGATCATAGAAAATATTCTCCTCGAGTGAACCAGCCTATCCTTCCTAGATAGGGGACTTACGTGTTGATTGGATGCGGAGACACCTTTGGTCGTGAATTCTAATGTGGCAGATCCAATTCTCTATCTGCATGGCCAAATCAATAATTCAAGTCACACACTCCCATAATCCGCCTTATTTTCTTTCGTAAAATTCACTTCAACTATTTGTATAAAAATACTTCGAAGTTGAAGAGAAGTATCCAAATGACATGTCTTATTTTACAATAACCCATGTTTGTAGCAATGAAATACCACAACCTACCCGATATGATATATGAGAATTAGAATTCTCTATGATATGCCTTCCCTATAAAGGACCGGAAATACCTTGCTTACGTATCATTGGAAAGTGCATTAACATAAATACGGCAGTAAGCAGAGGTAGTACAAAGGTATGTAAACTATAAAAACGAGTCAAAGTGGATTGGCCCACACTAGCACTTCCACGTAATAATTCCACTAAAGGGGACCCTATTACCGGAATAGCTTCGGGTACACCTGTAACAATTTTGACTGCCCAATAACCAATTTGATCCCAAGGCAAAGAATAACCAGTTACACCAAAAGATGCAGTCAATACAGCCAAAACCACGCCTGTGACCCAAGTTAATTCACGGGGTTTTTTAAATCCACCTGTGAGATACACACGAAATACGTGCAGGATCATCATTAGAACCATCATACTTGCTGACCATCGATGAACCGATCGGATTAACCAACCAAAGTTGGCCTCCGTCATTATATATTGAACGGAGGAAAAAGCCTCTGTAACGGTTGGTCGGTAGTAAAAAGTCATAGCAAAACCGGTAGCGACTTGTACTAGAAAACAAGTAAGTGTAATTCCCCCTAAACAATAAAATATGTTGACATGAGGAGGAACATATTTACTAGTTATATCATCCGCAATTGCCTGAATCTCAAGACGTTCTTCAAACCAATCATATACTTTATTGAGATAGGTAACTAGCCCGACTCCCCCTCCGAGAACCGTATATGAAAATTTCATCTCGTACGGCTCAAGCAGAAATACACAAATTTGCAACGGATATTAGAAAAAAAGGTTCAAAACTCCATCAGCCACGGTATTGGATCGATTTGCCTTGAAGATATGAAATAAGAAAAATCCAGAATTTCTTCTTTGTGATAATAATGCCAAAAAATCTCAAGTTGGCTCATCTGTCTTTCTTTCCCTTATGTTGATCATTAGAGGCCTCTTGACTTTTCTCTTCCCTATTTTTTATTTATTTTATTTTTTGACTAGTCAAAAAATAAAATAAAAATTTCTAGTGGTTTTCTGATAGAAATTATCTTGTTGCGATCCTATGAATCAGTTCAATTAAAACCTTAGATTGATACTAGAGCCACGATGATTGAGTCTCAAGATAAACAAAAGGCAAGGGTTCTTCGAATAAGAACCGCTTGATGATCATTTATTGAAAGAGAAAAGAGTTCTCTTTTGGGCAAACAAAATTAGAAGGAAGAAAATTTCTTTTTTTATTAAGAACTACTTTTGTTTTTTTTTTTAAGTCTGGTTGCGAGGTCTAAATAGTGAGTATGAATCATAGTTCCTTTTTTTTTGATCCACTCTATGTATTTCGTGTTCCAGATACTAGAATAAATAATATCCGACGAATTAGAATCATCTTGATAGAGATAACAGGCCCTTTCTATGTATTATCAATAGGATCAATTCTAACAAGTCACACACTCATATTCCAGAGATACCAAAACAAAAAAATCCACGGTCGAACTACCAGAATGTCTAGAAATGTGGAGCTTAAAGTAGAAAGGCTTTTTTGGATGGAAAAACTATGAAGTCATAGTTTTAGTTAGTAGAAACCTAATTCGTTAAAATTCCGTCCAGTAAAACAGAAGAATTATAAATTTCTAAAATTATAGATAGGAATATCGCGAATAAAGCCATTGCGACCCCCATAAAAGGAGTAGTCCCCCAACCCGGAGCAACTTTCCCATATTCCGAATTCAAGGGTTTCAATAAACTACCTGCGCCAGTCCGTTTTGGCTTAGGTCTAGAACTATCTTCAACGGTTTGTGTAGCCATAAATTCTATTTAATCATTGGTGTTGACTTTGTATACTATTCCGTTGTAGTTGTAAATACACGATCTTTTCATAGATCCATTGTAATCTTGAAATTCTATAAAAATGGAAACAGCAACTTTAGTCGCCATCTCCATATCTGGTTTACTTGTAAGCTTTACTGGGTATGCCTTATATACCGCGTTTGGGCAACCCTCTCAACAATTAAGAGATCCATTCGAAGAACATGGGGACTAATTGAAGTAAGAAGTCTCCCCTCCGGGGGACTTCTTACTTCAATTAAATTATTTCTTTTCTTCAATTAAAATTTCATTTCTTAGTCGGAACCTTAGGTGGTTCTCGGAAGAAGATAGCGAAAAAAATTATCCCTAAAGTCGAAACTAAAAGGAACGTATAAACCAATGCTTCCATAGATTCGATCCTGGTTTATTTACAATTATAACTTCCACACCTATTCACTTATCATTTGGGATCATTTCCCATATAAAAAAAGAAAAAGAGTCAAAGAAAGGACAGGAGATGTTCCTCATGTCAAATCAAACAAAAAAGAGAGGTGAAAGATACCATAGCAATGTGGTATCAGGCTGCCTGTCTCCTTGTAGTTGGATCTCCAACTTTTTGGAATGTTCCAAATTCCACTTGAGCATCCAAGTCTGGATCAATACCAGCAAAAACATCTCGGAACAAGGTTCGAGCGCCATGCCAAATGTGTCCGAAAAAGAAGAGCAAAGCAAAGGTAGCATGACCAAAAGTGAACCAACCCCTTGGACTGCTGCGAAAAACACCATCTGATTTCAAAGTAGCTCGATCTAATTCAAAAATTTCCCCTAATTGAGCACGCCGCGCATATTTTTTTACAGTAGCAGGATCAGAATAACTTACTCCATTAAGTTCGCCACCATAGAACTCCACCGTTACGCCTACTTGTTCAACACTATATTTTGATTCTGCTCTTCTAAAAGGAACGTCCGCTCTCACAATTCCCTCTTCATCTACCAAAACTACCGGAAATGTTTCAAAAAAAGTAGGCATACGACGTACAAAAAGCTCGCGTCCTTCTTTATCTCTAAAGACGGGATGTCCTAACCATCCAACAGCTATGCCATCCCCATTATCCATTGAGCCTGCTCTGAATAATCCCCCCTTTGCCGGATTATTACCAATATAATCATAAAAGGCTAATTTTTCGGGAATTTTAGACCAAGCTTCTGATAAACTAAGATTTTCGGCTAACCCATCGCTAACTCTTCGATATATTTCTTGCTGAAAGTATCCCTGATCCCACTGATAACGAGTAGGCCCAAATAATTCGATTGGGGTAGTTGCTGATCCATACCACATAGTTCCGGCAACTACGAAAGCAGCAAAAAAAACAGCAGCGATACTACTGGAAAGTACAGTTTCAATATTGCCCATACGTAACCCTTTGTATAGACGTTGAGGCGGACGGACACTTAGATGGAATAGGCCCGCTAATATGCCCAAAGTACCCGCAGCAATATGATGCGAAGCTATTCCTCCCGGAACGAAAGGATCAAAACCTTCTGCACCCCACGCAGGATTTACAGCTTGTACTTTTCCAGTTAGTCCGTAAGGATCGGACACCCATATCCCAGGGCCATATAAACCTGTTACATGAAATGCACCAAAGCCAAAACAAGCCACCCCTGCAAGAAATAAATGAATTCCAAAGATCTTGGGCAAATCCAAAGAAGGTTTTCCCGTCCGCTCATCACAGAATATTTCTAGGTCCCAATATACCCAATGCCAGATAGCTGCCAAGAAACACAAGCCAGAAAACACAATATGCGCACCTGCCACACCTTCATAACTCCAAATACCCGGATTCGTTACAGTTCCTCCTGAAATACTCCAACCACCCCACGAATTCGTTATTCCTAAACGAGTCATGAAGGGGATGACGAACATACCTTGTCTCCACATTGGATCCAGAACAGGATCAGAGGGATCAAAAACCGCTAATTCGTATAAAGCCATCGAGCCAGCCCAACCAGAAACTAGAGCTGTGTGCATTATATGCACCGAAAGCAATCGACCCGGATCATTCAATACGACAGTATGAACACGATACCAAGGCAAACCCATGGAAATACCCCTTTAGCAAAGAAAAATAGACACGATGTCGCTTTATTTTATCGCATTGGAAAAGACTGTCCATACATATTCTATGTACCTAACCCTTCTAGGGGATTCTATGTCAGAAAGCGTCAATATTTATTTCATTCCATTAAAAATAACAAGCCAATTCTGTTTGTAAGAAGAAAGAGAAGCAGATCTATTCTATACTCGATAAGTGCCAATATGCAATGGGTAGCTTGGGCTATTTGGAAAAACGAAGAATAGATCCTTCATCCCTCTTTGTTTATCATTGATCGAATCACGGATTCCTTTTTCTTTATTCAATCTGTCTTACCTTCCTTATATGTAGAATCTTTCAATCTATGTATTATTTCAATCTATGTATTAATAGAATCTATAGTATTCTTATAGAATAAGAAAAAAATGAAGATAATAAACTGCGGATTCTTTCTTTCTCTTCCATTCTTACGTTTCCATATTAAAGTGTAGTTTTTTTACTTAAATTTAATAATATTAATCTAATATGCCCATTGGTGTTCCAAAAGTACCTTACCGGATTCCCGGAGATGAAGAAGCGACTTGGGTTGACTTATACAATGTTATGTATCGAGAAAGGACACTTTTTTTAGGTCAAGAGATTCGTTGCGAGATCACGAATCATATTACAGGTCTGATGGTATATCTCAGTATAGAAGATGGAAATAGCGATATTTTTTTGTTTATAAACTCCCCTGGCGGGTGGCTAATCTCAGGAATGGCGATTTTTGATACGATGCAAACGGTGACACCTGATATATATACAATATGCCTCGGAATAGCCGCGTCCATGGCCTCTTTCATTCTGCTTGGAGGAGAACCCACCAAGCGTATAGCATTCCCTCACGCTAGGATTATGCTTCACCAACCTGCTAGTGCTTATTATCGGGCAAGGACACCAGAATTTTTACTAGAAGTGGAAGAGTTACACAAAGTTCGCGAAATGATCACAAGGGTTTATGCACTAAGAACTGGCAAGCCTTTTTGGGTTGTATCCGAAGACATGGAAAGGGATGTTTTTATGTCAGCAGACGAAGCCAAAGCTTATGGACTTGTCGATATTGTAGGGGATGAAATGATTGACGAGCACTGCGATACTGATCCGGTGTGGTTTCCAGAAATGTTTAAGGATTGGTAGTGGGTGGATTTCTTGTAAATTTATTTCAAACCTAAATTCGGGTTTTATGCTATAGAAAATAGAAATACTTCATGATGATGAATCATCAGGTTAAGATCGATCTAAACCAATCCATTTTATATATACATACGACATGCCAACGGTTAAACAACTTATTAGAAATGCAAGACAGCCAATACGAAATGCTAGAAAATCGGCCGCGCTTAAGGGATGTCCTCAGCGTCGAGGAACATGCGCTAGGGTGTATGTGCGACTCGTTCAGATCATGAGTTCAAACAAATAATAAAATTTTTGAAGTATCCATGATCGGTACCAATGAATAGGATAGAGCTTCTCTATCCTAGATTTCTATGGTATATGGAATTTATGGTTTCCTTTGGTGCAAATCCAATCATCTAGATTGGAAGAAGCAATTCCCCCATTGGTAACAAATGGTTATCCATTAAGCGGAGGAAATAGTAATAAAAAGAAAAAGGCTTATGCTCCTTTATCTTAAAAGAACGGACTAAAGGGTCAGCTACTTAGCCAACTTTCATAATTAAATACCGTCACTGTATGAATAACTCTTATTGTGAAAAGAGTTATTTACTCTATAATGGATAGGTAGAGCCAAAGAATGTGAACTATACAAGTTCACAATACCTTTTGATGAAATGAAAGAAAGGGCTCCGGTGTATAGAGAGGGCCTCGCCGTTTAAAAGGGAACCATAAAAACGATGGAACCCACTGTTTTTTTAGTATCGTTAGAATTTGTTATTTCTATGCGAAATAACTGAATAGAATAAAAAATCGTGGTTGGGAAGGTTATAGTAGCAAAAGCCATTGGAATTAATATTTTATATATCGGAATAATCCGTTTAGTTATTAATGGGAAAAAAGAGGGTTAAAAGAAGAGAAATCATTTAGTTATTCATTAAGGTTAATTTGATTCAATGACCAGAGTTCCGCGAGGATATATAGCTCGGAGACGACGAACAAAAATGCGTTCATTTGCCTCAAACTTTAGAGGGGCTCATTTAAGACTTAATCGAATGATTACTCAACAAGTAAGAAGAGCTTTTGTTTCTTCTCATCGAGATAGAGGCAGGCAAAAGAGGGATTTTCGTCGTTTGTGGATCACTCGGATAAACGCAGCAACACGGGTATATAACGTATTCAATAGTTATAGTAAATTAATACACAATCTGTCCAAGAAGGAATTGATTCTTAATCGTAAAATGCTTGCACAAGTAGCTGTATCAAATCCAAATAATCTTTACACGATTTCCAATAAACTAAGGACTATCAATTAAAGGATAAAAAAGTAATATACAGGAATAATTAAAACCGAATTCCCGGAGAGGGAACTCCGGGAAGATACAATAAATTAAGATTAAGTGGTAGGAATCAACGAGCATGTTGCAATAAATAAAAAAACGATTTCTTTTTTCCCTTTTTTCTTTCTTATAACAAACACAAGAATCAAAATTGGATTACTTTCTTTATATATGAGTCTGAGCCTTTCGAATAAAACATCAACAATCGGAACTTAAGTTTCGATT
>JAKNSH010007494.1:0-16741 GCA_027790015.1 Cymbopogon flexuosus
AGTGCCGTCGGTAAAGAATTCTTTGCCGACGACTTTTCTTTACCGGCGGCCCGGCTGTCGGCAAAGGTAATCTTTGCCGACGGCTGGGCTTTGCCGACGGCCCGGCCATCAGCAAAGAATTCTTTGTCGGCAAAGAGCCTCTTTGCCGATGGCTTATTCCTTAGCCATCGGCAAAAAAAAAGCCGTCGGCAAAGATCGTTTTTCCGGTAGCGCCCCACAGTCTTTGCCTTAAAAATACTTAAATTTTGCAGGAATTTTCTCATTTTTCTAAGAATCATCATATCCAACATGCATGATACGCATATTGATCCAATCCAAAAGGGGAAAAGTATGTGAGATCAGACAACACTATGTCTATGACCACGTTATTCTCGCTGAGAACTACTATAATCGTACACTCCGATTGGGCGAGCGCACGTACAAGGAAACTGCGGAGGAACGCACACGTGCAGCTTGCCCACCGTAGATTGACCGTACCAGTTCTAGATTACGGAGTATTATCCAAAAAAACCGTATCACAGTCGAATTCTGTACAGTGTTTAATTAATTCTTTCTCCTTTTTTTTTTTAGTTTGAACCACGTGTTGACCGTACTATTCGCGCGCGTGGCAAAAGCAGGACTAGTTTATGATTAGTACTTGGTCAATACCACGCGACTCAATATTATAATAATGAAAACAGGGATTTATAACTCACTTTATGACCGTCCATGATGCTCGGAAAATTACAAAAAATAATGAAGGACCTTTTGTGGCCCCTCGAACAACAATAAAGGTAATAAAGCATTAAAAATGGATTCCAGATTTTTAATTTTTTGTTAATTTTTTTTTGAACTTTATTCTACTGTACATACATATGGTTGACTTTTAGCATAAGGAATGTTATACAGTTGCCCATCGTACCATGCTCTTGGACAGGCTAAGTCTCATGAGACATAGTAACTAATAAAGGCTTCTGGATAAATTGAAAATTTCTTCTCTGCGATCTCTAATATTTTTTTAACACAATGCTCACTGTGACAAATTTATAAATTACACAATATATTGTGATTTATATTCACGGTCCCCCTTTTGCATCGTGTAGTACTCCTTCGTCTCTAAATAAGTATCATCATTGATGTGCGTGCCACAAATTTAACTCGATTTGTAAAAAATACAACATTTAAGTCTCTAAAAGTATTTATTAAAAAAACTAGATTCAAATATCTTTATAAGGATGAGCTCCTAATTACATATTACAAATATTAGTATTTTTAAATATATATTCAGTCAAAGTTGTTTCTCGATGCAAGCGACACTTATTTAGAGAATAAGGGAATATATCTAATTTATGATTTTATAAATAGGTAACTAGGTGGCGCGCCCACCTGATGCTGATCGAGTTGCTGATTAGATACTCCCGTGACGTAGTTCTCAAAAAAATTTTTTTGAAACGACGTATTTCTCAATTTTCAGCGACGAAGTTATGCCGAAACAAATAATAAATAAACTCATGGACGGAATCGTGACTCCCTTTGTCTCCGATGCGTACGTCTGCTTGCGAACTGAAACACGGCCAGCAGCACGCCAGCACACAGCCGCCAGAAACGCGAGGCATTTTGCTGCACTGCACCCAAATCAAACCTGACACGTAGTGACTGATCTTCTCGTAAATCATGTAGGAATAGCACAGTTCAGTACGTAGCATCGGCTAGTCATTTGGCCGGCCACCAGCCATCCAGCGCTCCCGCAACGGCAGCACAACATGTCAACACAGCTAGCTAGCTATAGCACGGGCGGGCGGGCGGCCATATCTGACCTGAACCTGATTCTGATGTGCCGAGCCGAGCAATGTCCCACGTCCCACGTCCACGGTCCACGCACCGCTCGGCGGCGGCGGCTGTGCCTGTGCCCACCTACCGCGCGCGTCGGGGCCGGAGAGCCGGTCCGACCACTTAATTCGGTTCGGCGAAGTCAGCAACGGGGATGCCCACCCACCGCGGTCCACTCCAGTCAATAGGCCGCGTGCCGTGCACCGTTGCAGCTGCACCCAAGAAGCTGCTATTCTATTCCCATTGCCCCCCCTCCCGGCGAGTCCTCGGCCCCTTCCTCTCCAAAGCCACAAAGCAAGGCTTGACTGCGTACTACATCGAGTTGGGCGCCACCAACCACAGCACGCATGTACGTACTGTACTCCACGGGAGGATGAATCTATCGCAACCGTGCCGCGCCACGCCCGCCTTTCTTTTCTACACTTTATAATTAATAATAACCAAAGAAAAAGCTCGTAGACACGATTGACGACTCAGCCCGGTATGTAACAAGAATAAAGAAAACTTCAGTTGCCTTGCCGGCCAACCCCCCATTTCCCCGCGCGCGCAGCTACAGCGCATATAAACGGCGCGCTCCTCCTTCACCTCCCACTCACTCCTCTTCTCTCCCTCTCCCTCTCCCTTCCAGAAACATACTCATGCACAGGCTGCTCGTACGGCTGCACCACCACCACCACCAACTGCCGCACTGACGTGCATGCGCAGAAGCACAAGCATCTCTACCTAGCTGCTGCACGGCGGCAACACCAGCCGTCCGTGTAGCCGACGCGGTATACTACGCTCGAGAGCGGCGTGACCACCACCACCACCACCGTACCAGCCGGGGGCCGGCCGGCCGGGAGACAAGCTAGAGACAGGCAAACCGATCGACAGACGCGCGCACACGCACTCTCCTATATGGAGAGCGCGATGGAGAAGGTGTGGGAGTCAGGGCGGCGGATGAGCCGGAGCATAAGCCGGGGGATGGGCATGGAGACGTGGGGCATCGACGACGCCTTCCTGCCGCAGCAGTACGGCGGGTCCCGCGCTGGCAGCCGTGCGCGCAGCGGCCGCGGGGGGCTCGACGACGACGAGGAGGCGCTGCGGTGGGCCGCCATCGAGCGCCTCCCGACCTACAACCGCGTGCGCACCGCCATCCTGTCCTCGTCCGCCGAGGCCGACGCCGCCGCCGGGGACGATGATCACAGCGGGCAGCAGCTGCTGTTCAAGGAGGTGGACGTGCGGAAGCTCGGCCTCGGCGAGCGCCAGGAGTTCATCGAGCGCGTGTTTCGTGTCGCCGAGGAGGATAACCAGCGGTTCCTCCAGAAGCTCCGCAACCGCATCGACAGGTACGCACCAACGCTCACCGGCCGGACACCAACGCTTGCTAGTATTTCCTTTTAGCTCTTCTCCGGTGAACAAACCATGCATGCATAGTGTAGAGTTGACAAGGTACTTTTCGTAGTTATTACTCCAGTCATAGTAGAGTAGACTGTCATAGATGGGCGTGCACAAGCACAGCAGGCCGGTGCATATGGATTGCTTGCTTCTTGTGCAGGCTGCCAATACACACCACACAGAGAGAGAGACAGAGAGACAGAGAGAGGGAATTTGCATGCTGATTTCTGTGGCCGGGAAGCACAACAGCGTTGTTATCACTTTATCTTGGCTTCAGTATGCGGTCAATGCAAACAATTCCAGAGGAAAATTCACTAACTCAGCTTGTACTGTACTTGCAAGAGTGTACAGCAGCAACCACGTTTGCAAAACGCACATGCATGAAACCAGGAACATGCTGTATTATATTAGTCAATCCTCTAGCTTTTTCAGATACCAAGATATGGACATAATCTTCGGTTTTCAGATTACTTTTGACCCTGTTTTCGGAAAGAAGCTACCTTTTCCTCTGTTTTTCCCCACAGCTCTCGTGTGTTGGCTAGCTAGAATATGGAATATGGTTCCTCCTTCCCCATCATACTACTACAAAGCCTCTAGAACATTTTGCCGTATTAGCAGTACCCACCATGACTTGACTGATGGGGGTGTGTCAAGGGCAGATGGACCTCCCTTTCTTGTCCCCCTCCCCTGTTTTCCACTGCAATTGCAAATTGTTTGGCCCCGATTGATCGAGAGGCCAATAGGCTGATGGTTGCGTGCATGCGTCACGAGAGGGCCATTTGGCCATTGCAGTTCAACAAATCCAGGGAGACATGGTACTAAATCATCTGTTTAATTATTGAGGTCATCCCACGTCTACATGACGAGGTCTCTTGCGGATTAGTTGACGAAGTACTTAGGTTTGTAATAATATATATACTGTCCATTTCATATTTTTGGATGACGAAATATGCCATTCTGTTTTGGATTTGATTCCAAAACAGAAGAGGTTCATTCAGTAAACAAGACCCCACAATCATCATTCGCATTTCCATATTATAAAATCATTCGTATATTTTGATGAAACTTGGCTTAGTTAATGAATTACTGCATGAGTACGAATTACGATGTGATGCAGGGTGGGCATCGAGCTGCCGACGGTGGAGGTCCGGTTCGACAATCTGACGATCCAAGCCAAGTGCCACGTGGGCAGCCGCGCGCTGCCGACGCTACTCAACACGGCGCGCAACGTCGCCGAGAGCGCGCTGGGCCTGTGCGGCGTCCGGCTGGGGAAGCAGGCGACGCTGACCATCCTCAAGGACGTCTCCGGCGTGGTCCGGCCGTCCCGCATGACGCTGCTGCTCGGCCCGCCGTCGTCGGGGAAGACGACGCTGCTGCTGGCGCTCGCCGGGAAGCTGGACCCGACGCTCCGGCGCACCGGCGAGATCACCTACAACGGGTTCCGCCAGAACGAGTTCGTGCCCCAGAAGACGGCGGCGTATATCAGCCAGACCGACGTGCATGTCGGCGAGATGACGGTTAAGGAGACGCTCGACTTCTCCGCTAGGTGCCAGGGCGTCGGCACCAAGTACGGTACGTGTATATCTACGCGCTGCGGTTTCAGTGAAGTGAATGCATGCTGAATCATCAGCAGCAGCATGCAGCAGCATTTTTGGGTTTTTAATTTGACGATGGATGGATTCATGTGTCGTCTATTATTAGATTTGATGACCGAGTTGGCGAGGAGGGAGAAAGAGGCCGGCATCCGGCCGGAGCCTGAAGTCGACCTCTTCATGAAGGTAAGACATGCATGGATTATTTGGATTGTTTATCAGCACCATCCATTGGGAAAATGACACATGAAGCAAGGTAGCAGTACCAGCTGCGAAAACATTTTAGTTGCAGCGTTCAAATCATGGTCCCAAATGAAATGAATCCCCAACACTACAAGTGGGGCTTCTCTCCTGCTCCAAAGTCCAAACCACGGAACCGTTCTGAATATAGACGACAAAAGCGTGTTGTTTTAACTTATATATAACTAATTGAGTTTTTTTAGAGCTACTAGTAAGAAAAACAATCATCTATCTAGTCCCAGTAAGTGGGTCATCATCCACATAAATAAAGTACTCTAGTGCCTGCCAGGAAGGAAGTGTCATGATCAAAGTACGCCATATGCGTAACAGTACCGCCTTGAGGCTCTGCTGCCCTGCTTTGAAGTCTACGTTTTGTCTCTGCACATGTACTACTCATTTATAGGTATGCTCATCATGTTTTTACTGTTACCAGGCCACTTCAGTGGAAGGTGTGGAGAGCAGTCTCCAAACGGATTATACTCTCAGGGTAACTTCCTATGTCTTCATCATCAACTTTTTTGCTACTTAATCTCGTATCACTTTACCTTTCTGAGCTTCCATTTTCATTGGTCGTTGTTACCGTGGCCGGTGGACAAAATTCCACAACGGTAGTTCTTCTTTTGACAAACCTCTAGATTAAGGATTGAGCGCTTCAACATCAGAGATCACGAACTTTTGGGCCAATATCATCCATCCAGAAGATAAATACAGCCACTAGGAATTACTGACGTTTCTACAACACCGAAGTCGTTGACAGTGCCATCGAGCCATTGGCACACGAGGCTCTCAACGGCGGCATTTTCCTAAGCATTAGGTCACCCCAAAACAATCTCTTTTTTTCCCACATCAACTACCCAGTGCTTCTTCAAATAACCTATCATCACGGAGAAAAAAAGCGGCCAAGGCAGGCATCACACAGTATGGTCCACACTCAAACACCAAGATGTGTAACATCTTTTTGGATCCTACTGCTATGATTAGTAGCTGAACAAGAAAATATAGCAGCTGAACAAGAAAATATTGGAATGGGAAGCATTTTCCAGGAGAAATCCATCACCAAACACCAGTCCACTACTTTGACATAGCACCGATTAGTTGAGGCTGACGAGGCTGAAACAGGATAAACTTCCGGACAAGTTTGTGGCAGTGGTCAGTGGGTTGGTTTGCTCGCTCACTGCTGCGACCCGCTCTCCTCTTTTGACCTCAAACCCAACCTGCCTGTGTTTTGGTGGGGTCTTGCTGCAACCAAAACCGGATGCAGGGGGTTGGTGCAACAACCTGACCTCATGGCCATGGCGCCGTGGCGTGACCGGATCAGCCCACCTCTGATCACGCCCACGACGTGTTCGTCGAAATGCCGAGCCAAAAGTTTCCACTTTTTCTAGCTTTGCTGTGTCACTCTGGGGGGGTGCACAATTTGCATGGTCAGGGAGGATGGACGGTTGGTGGAGTTTGAAAGTAAAGGGGGTTTGCCAAGCAGAAGGTCTCTCTCAGGATGCTAACCGAGAGTAGTTTGAATCCGGTTAATGGCGCTTTATTTGCCGGTGTACTGTCAGACGTGACATTGTCTTGACTGCGATGGGTGTGGGATGTCTGACAGGGTTGGTTGGTCTTTGGTGCAGATACTGGGGCTGGACATCTGCGCCGACACCATCGTCGGCGACCAGATGCAGCGGGGGATCTCCGGTGGCCAGAAGAAGCGCGTCACCACAGGTAAAACCGCTTCCCTCAGCATTATGTCATGCTCACGACACGCTAATTTTTTTTTGAGAGAAGAAAAGGTGGAGGTGATAGGATTGTGTCGGGTTCTTTCTGGTTTAGGCTTTACAGAATGGGGTGGGCGCAGATGCCCGAATAGACACTGGGGTTTGGATTTATGCGAAAATTAGTATTTCTATCCTTGAGCTTCTGTCATGTGGGACTGAAACAAACTCCTGCTTGCAAGCAAGCATGTGACATTTCTTCTAGAGGACTGGGATTCAGCTAACGATACAATCCTAGTGTCACATCCTGTGGGTTCCTGCAGAAAGAAAAAAGGCACTGTGCTTTTGTGCTGTGCCTCTGGGGTCCACACACAAGGGACATCATGCCTTTGATTGGAATGCAGCATTTGGTAGTGTAGCATCTCGTGGTTCAGGGATTCCAGGGTTGTTGGTTGGTCACTTGTCCAAACAGTAACCACTCCGTTTCCCTTCAAGAGTACAGGTGAACGTATACTAGAACACAATTCCAGAGTTTCTTTGTTTTTTTCCTCAAACCACGCAGGAGAGCTGCATATCAATTCATTAATTAAGGAATAAGATAAAGTACAAGAGGGAGATGCTATAACATCCCCCCCCCCACCCGCACACATAAAAAAAGACACACACACCCGCAGACATAAAAAAAAAAAGGTACAAAAACAGGGTTAACAAACTGACAGACAAAATAAACGAGTTTCTAGCCTACTGCGATCTATCCTGTAGAAATTACTGTATTATAGGGTTAAATGAGTGAATTTGATTGATAGTTCTAAACTGATTAATAGTGCAGGGGACAAAATGTGACTCAGAATCGCTGTGCGGAACTCTAATTACAGAAAATTCTAATGCTGATTAGTGTGATAGCTACGCTTGTTTTGCCAGTTGAAAGCAAACTCATTGTTCAGTTCAGGGAATGATATAGCAATGCACAAGTACCATTTCAGACTGGTTTATATGAAGCTGCATGATTTTTCTGAACATTTTCAGGATGCATGATGTTTGAGATAACTATGCTTATATATTTTGGAATGCAGGAGAGATGATTGTTGGCCCGACCAAGGTGCTATTCATGGACGAGATATCAACTGGATTGGACAGTTCCACAACATTCCAAATTGTGAAATGTCTCCAGCAGATTGTCCACTTGGGCGAGGCCACCATCCTCATGTCCCTCCTTCAGCCTGCCCCTGAGACCTTCGACCTATTTGATGACATCATCCTACTGGCAGAAGGCCAGATTGTTTACCAGGGACCCCGCGAATACGTGCTCGAGTTCTTTGAATCCTGCGGATTCTGCTGCCCCGAGCGCAAGGGCACTGCAGACTTTCTTCAGGAGGTATCATTCAGCGTTTATCTAGTAATCACATCCTCTGAAAGCTTAGTTTTGAATTGCAAGACAATATATTGTTTGGGTACTTTCCAGGTAACATCAAGGAAGGATCAGGAGCAGTACTGGGCAGACAAGCAGAGGCCTTACAGATACATTTCGGTGCCAGAATTTGCGCAGCGGTTTAAGCGGTTCCATGTCGGGCTCCAGGTTGAGAACCACCTCTCACTTCCGTTTGACAAGAGCCGTTGCCATCAGGCTGCCCTTGTATTCTCGAAGCACTCTGTATCAACAACAGAACTCCTCAAGGCATCCTTTGACAAGGAATGGCTCCTCATCAAGCGCAATTCATTCGTGTACATCTTCAAGACCTTACAGGTAAGAGCAAATTGTTTTGGGAGTCTCCCATGATATTGTCCAAGAGTCCCACTGCTAATTGACTGACATTATTTTTCGTCATTTCTGAAGCTTATCATTATAGCCCTCATTGCATCAACAGTGTTTCTGAGAACTCACATGCATACAAGGAATCAAGATGACGGTGTTCTCTACATTGGAGCACTGCTCTTTAGTCTGATTGTGAATATGTTCAATGGTTTTGCTGAGCTCTCCTTGGCCATAACAAGGTTGCCGGTGTTCTACAAGCACCGGGACTTGCTCTTCTATCCTGCTTGGATCTTCACAGTACCGAACGTCATTCTCAGAATCCCATTCTCCATTATTGAATCTGTAGTCTGGGTTCTTGTCTCATATTACACCATAGGGCTTGCTCCAGAGGCTGACAGGTAAATGAAATAGTTATCATTTTCTTTTCTTTTTTTTTCCATTTCAGGAATCAGAATTCTATAACAGTTAATTTTGTCATATGCTGATATCTATGTGCAGGTTTTTCAAGCACCTGCTGCTCGTGTTCTTGGTCCAGCAGATGGCAGGTGGGCTTTTCAGAGCAATCGCTGGACTTTGCAGGTCCACGATCATTGCTCACACTGGTGGAGCACTATCTCTTCTTCTCTTCTTTGTTCTTGGAGGTTTTCTCCTGCCAAAAGGTTCATTGCTTGTCTTCTCCCTTTTTTATTTGCACAGATCAATATTCTCTTTGCTGACAGTTCTTCTTTGCCATCACACTATTAACAGCTTTCATCCCTAAATGGTGGATCTGGGGCTACTGGGTTTCACCTTTAATGTATGGATACAATGCTCTAGCAGTCAATGAATTCTATGCTCC
Organism: Cymbopogon flexuosus; assembly: GCA_027790015.1. Lineage (NCBI taxonomy): Eukaryota > Viridiplantae > Streptophyta > Magnoliopsida > Poales > Poaceae > Cymbopogon > Cymbopogon flexuosus. Next base: position 9,313 of record JAKNSH010007494.1, read on the forward strand.
TCGGTGGATGAACACATTTGTAATGGTATGCTCTCTACTGCATTGATTTTTCACTGTTTGACATTTTTTTTTTTTGTTGACAAGGTGTATGTGCTCATGTCTGTAGGACCAAAATGGTGTTCCAAAAAGACTGGGGGTAGCATTGCTTGAAGGTGCCAACATCTTTGTTGACAAAAACTGGTACTGGATTGGAGCAGCAGGGCTCTTGGGTTTCACCATCTTCTTCAATGTCCTTTTCACACTGTCACTTATGTACCTGAACCGTAAGCGCTAAACTATTGTCTTGATTCCTTGCCTGTCTTCTTTAAAATAAACCTGCCGATGATAATTTTTGTGTCAATTTCATAATCATGCATTATTTAATTCTCAGCTCTTGGCAAGCCACAAGCTGTTATATCAGAAGAAGCTGCAAAGGAAGCGGAAGGGCATGCAAAAGGGACAATAAGAAATGGAAGCACAAAATCAAAGGACGGTAGTCATATCAGTAAGCAACTCTGACACCAGTCATAGCTCATAAGCACATCTGCAAAACAAATGACAGCTTCTAATCTGAGGTTTGGTTATTTCAGAGGAAATGAAGGAGATGAGATTGAGTGCGCGTTTGAGCAACTCTTCATCAAACGGGGTTTCACGAGTCATGTCCATTGGCAGCAATGGAGCTGCTCCAGCAAGAGGAATGGTTCTTCCATTCAACCCTCTTGCCATGTGTTTTGATAATATGAACTACTATGTCGACATGCCTGCGGTGAGTTCAACTTCAGTTATTCTCAGCAGTTCTTCCTGTCCCACTTATCTTCTTCAATGTGTTTGTACGGTCAAATATGTAAACTGATGGAGAATTCTATTGTTTGCCCAGGAAATGAAACAGCAAGGGGTGCAGGATGACAGACTCCAGTTGTTGCGTGAAGTTACAGGATCATTCAGGCCTGGAGTGCTGACAGCACTCATGGGTGTCAGTGGAGCTGGAAAGACTACTCTTATGGATGTTTTGGCTGGAAGGAAGACTGGGGGGTATATTGAAGGAGATATCAGAATTGCAGGCTATCCCAAGAACCAAGCAACGTTTGCACGGATTTCTGGATACTGCGAGCAAAATGATATACATTCTCCTCAGGTCACAGTTAGGGAGTCTTTGATATACTCTGCCTTTTTGCGTCTTCCTGGAAAGATTGGAGATCAGGAAATAACTGATGATATAAAGATTGTAAGTCATGTCTCTTTTTTTTTCATGTTGCTGACACTTCTCTTTATTTCTTTTAGTTGATTACCGGTATCTTTGCATATTTCTTTTAGTTGATTACCGGTATCTTTGCTTGGAAGATAAAATGCCTGGTAGTAAGACCCAACAAACTATGTAGTTTGTTTTGTTCATTGTCACTGGGACCTATTATCTACCTCTAGGTGAAGTCTGTCTGATGTTAGAGATTTGAAAGATATGAAAACAAACAGTGCCAACAAGCGCATCTTCTTTTTCGGTTTTAAAGTAAAACTACACATTACAACTAATCAAGCTAACGTGTAACATGTCTCAATGGTTGCAGCAATTTGTGGATGAAGTTATGGAACTAGTGGAGCTCGACAATCTGAGGGATGCTTTAGTTGGTCTACCAGGAATCACAGGGCTTTCGACAGAGCAAAGAAAAAGGTTGACAATAGCTGTGGAGCTCGTTGCCAATCCATCAATCATATTCATGGATGAACCAACATCAGGGCTTGATGCAAGAGCTGCAGCAATTGTCATGAGAACAGTGCGGAACACAGTTGACACCGGAAGGACAGTTGTTTGCACAATCCATCAGCCAAGCATTGACATCTTTGAGGCTTTTGATGAGGTGGGCTATGAGTAATTTTTGGAAGTGGTTATTTCACCTTTTCTGCAATTAAATGTTAACCTAAATTCTTATGTGCAGTTGCTATTGTTGAAAAGAGGAGGCCAGGTGATCTACTCTGGGAAATTGGGTCGCAACTCCCACAAAATGGTTGAGTATTTTGAGGTATATGAAGCTCCATGTCACACTTACATTTTTTTGTTCACCAATAAGTTTAAAACATGAATGAAAAATAAAAATAGAGTTAAGTTTCTAATCTTCTGTTCAATTATGCAACTAGGCAATTCCTGGAGTGCCCAAGATTAAAGATAAGTACAATCCTGCAACATGGATGCTCGAGGTCAGTTCAGTTGCAGCTGAAGTGCGACTAAAGATGGATTTTGCTGAGTACTATAAAACATCAGATCTCTACAAGTAAGTAATAGATATGCTTCTTTGTAGAAAATATTCGTTTCCAATTTCCTCTGCTAGCCTGTTTTGTACAATATGCTTTTGAGTTTAGTAACTAATTCCCTGGAATCCAATGGTATTGTTTCCAGGCAAAACAAGGTACTGGTGAACCAGCTGAGTCAACCAGAGCCAGGAACATCAGATCTTTATTTCCCTACAGCGTACTCACAATCCACAATAGGACAGTTCAAAGCCTGCCTCTGGAAGCAATGGCTAACCTATTGGCGCAGCCCGGATTACAACCTCGTTAGATTTACCTTCACTTTGTTTGTTGCCTTGCTGCTCGGCTCCATTTTCTGGAAGATAGGCACCAACATGTAAATTTTCTTACTTTGTTCATCTTTGGTCGTTAATGTCGCTAGTGCCGAACTTAAGAATCTGAAAGAGTTGGTCTATTCTATTGCAGGGGAGATTCAAACACTCTCAGGATGGTTATTGGAGCAATGTACACAGCTGTGATGTTTGTCGGCATCAATAATTGTTCAACTGTGCAGCCAATTGTTTCAATTGAGAGGACGGTTTTCTACAGAGAGCGGGCTGCTGGGATGTACTCTGCAATGCCATATGCCTTGTCTCAGGTAAAGAAATATCAGAAAACTATACAGAACACAGTGATCACTAAGGTGCTATCTGCTTTCCGCAGTTGCTCAAATTTTATGCTTTGCAGGTTGTCATAGAGATACCATATGTGTTTGTGCAAACAACGTATTACACCCTCATCGTCTATGCCATGATGAGCTTCCAATGGACAGCTGCCAAGTTCTTCTGGTTCTTCTTCATTTCCTACTTCTCCTTCCTCTACTTCACCTACTATGGCATGATGACTGTCTCAATCTCCCCAAACCATGAGGTTGCAGCCATCTTCGCCGCAGCTTTCTATTCTCTCTTCAATCTCTTCTCCGGCTTCTTCATTCCGAGACCGGTTAGTTGTTTCTTCAATCAACATTCCCGTGATCCTTTTCTGTAGGATGAAAAGGAGAACTTATGTTTTTTTTTTCGGTCTATTCTTGTTTCAGAGAATTCCCGGATGGTGGATCTGGTACTACTGGATTTGCCCATTGGCATGGACAGTGTATGGGCTCATCGTGACACAATACGGAGATCTGCAAACCCCCATCACAGTCCCTGGCGAGCCCAACCCGCAGACGATTAGCTCCTATGTAACACATCATTTTGGATACCACAGGGATTTTATGCCAGTCGTTGCGCCGGTTCTCGTGCTCTTTCCAGCATTCTTCGCTTTCATGTACGCAGTCTGCATCAAGAAGTTGAACTTCCAGCAACGATAGGAACAAGATTATGGCAGCAAACGCTCTTGAGAATTTTTTTTTTCTTTTTTGGGGTGGGGGGAGGGACTTCTTTTCTCTTTCATTTTTGAATCCCTTTAATATATTGCCGTGTATATAGGGTGTAGCTTGGCACACATCGCCAAATGTGGCGAGGTATTATACAGATTTGTAGCCATTTAACTGTGGAACATTGCAAGAGCATAACTATGAGAAAATTTTGTTCGTTCATGCCTAATTCATTTCACAGGATTTTTTGTGAAACCAACTATTTCAATGGAGCTCTGTAAAAAGCGGAAACTGTTTTGTTCTCTGATATGACATGATACTCTGAAGACAAGGGCAAGTATGTATTATAGCAAGCATATGTTAAGCAGTAGAGGATAAACTTGCCGTATTTGGTATTTCATTCAGGAAAAGATCTCCTTTTTGGCGTACTTGTGCTTCTCAATCTCTTCCTAACTTGGAGAAAATTGTTAAGCCTTCACCATGGCTGAATTTGCATGTGTTACCTGTGAAATTTAAATGACGAATTTGATCAAAGCATCAGATCTAGATCATCTTCTCACTCCCAAGTCCTAAGCCAAAATATTGGCCGTAACTCGAGCATAGGACGAGTTCGGCTCTCCTACGTGGACGCTCAGCAGAAGAAGACCGACCGGTGTTTGAGATGGCGATCCGTGCGCAAAGGGGCATAGGCAAGGTGGAACAAGATAGGCTGGAGATGGCCGCAAATCTTCCCTTCCGACCAGGATGATACGCAGTCGCTCTCCGACCACCCCACCCTGAGCGTCTGCTTTCCCCGCTTTCAGCCCAATACCTAGTCGCGGCCTTAATATCGCTCTGACTGTTTCTTCATTTGGCGTTTGGTCTTTCTCTCGTCCGCTTCACGTGCAGATCTGAAGGGATAATGAATATGGAGCTCTACCTCGGGCCACCGCAGGGGTCGCCGGAGCCGCCGTTCAGTTGCGTGCGTAGGGGCCGCCGCTAGCGGCGCGCTGCTTCAGTCGCGTGCGCAGGAGGCAAGACCACCCGCTCATCACTTGGCACCAGTGTGCTGAACGTTGGAGCCGCTGCTTGCTGCTTGCCTGGTGTGTTCGCAACTCACCTCACAAATAGCAACGACGCAGGGCTAACATGGAGTGCAGGTCCACGACGACAGAGGAGATGCGGACAATCGGACAAAGTACTTTCTGTATTTGTTACTTTGAGCATCCTTCCATTTTTCTCTCTATTCTACCTCTGTTATTCTATTTTTTTCTTGCTAGCTAACAGATCCGAAGAGCAAGGGGATGGCAGCGACAATCTTGCTTGGAGATGTAGTTATTTTCTTTGTTTTTTTTATTTTTTTTATTTTTCAGTCATATCTCTAACCCAAACTATCCCCATCCCAAACCTAGCAAACATAAGTAGTTAATTAATTTGAAAATATTGCTATCAATTCTCCCTTCCTATTCTGTGAATCTGAATCTTCTATCATACCCAGTCTTTTTTCTTAGGCCTTGGATTATGCATTAATCTAATATATATTTGTGCTTCTCTATGTTCGATTGACTTATTAAGGTGTGGCATGATGAATTAGTGGTGGAATTTTGTGTTGATTCTCTTATTCTAAATGTTGACCGGATGTGCTTTCATTTCCTTGCAGCTCCTGGCAATCACTAGGCTTAGAGGAGGTGTGTCAATGTCTCCCTTCAAAAAACCTTTTAGTGGCTATGATATATGACATAGTACCGTGGAGTTGTGTGATGTGGAAGTGTGGATGATTAATGATGAGATGGTGGCTTTTAGTTTTCAGATGAGTGTGAGTGATGTTCAGCTAATACCAAGTTGATGTTCGACTAGTATATATTTTTGTGTTGTCTTACTAAATATTCTTTCACACATTATTTTGTTACATGTTGTTACATATTTTCTAATTTTTCAGCTATCAAGTTGTCAATCTTAAGTATATTTTTAGCATGATTTTTATTTTTAAGTGGTGTTCAACTGATCTATTTTTTTCATATGTAGTGATATAATGATAAACAAGAAATTGTCCAGCATCGTTTTTCAACGAATTGCAGATGCCTTGTGCTTCTTTGAATTGTTGACCAAAGGAAAATTATTAGAGCCAATGGATTTGGGAGTTTTCTTAAGCTATATGTTTTCACAATCCCTATACTTTTGCTTGAATGGCTTATATCACATTTTTAGTTTGGAAATAAGGATCCAAGTATCAGGATAAGAAGACCAAACTCACCAAAGCAATGGTTAAAAAATCTTCACTTTTTGTGATGTTTATAAATTATAATTGTTGATTTTTATGACTAGATACAAGTCAACCTTTTGTATCATCTGATATCTTGGTTCTTTCTTCTTGTTGAACTAGAATTTAAGTTATGTTAAGCTTTCTATGTTTCGAAGTTCTACCACAAGATTTCTGATGTTCTACTACTACTACATACATGATGTCCAGCTTGTTATTCATGAATGTTCTATTATTATAATTGAGATATTTTCTAAAGTTCATTCCACTTATACGTGTTTCTTCTTGTTCTTAAATTAAAAAGTAAAATGCATGGATAGTCCATTAACTTGTGAGGCTGTGTCGATTTGGTCTATCAACTTTGAAAATGCATTTTTTGATCCAAAAACTTGATTGGTGATGCATAAAGATGGAGATAGATCATTTACACGAGCAATGTATAAATGGCAAGATATGAACAATGTGTGACATGTATAGCAAGATAGTTAATAAAAGAGGGCTTCGACTTCGTCATGGACGGCGCCGACGAGTTCGAAGGCTCGACCTTAGAAGCGAAGGGCTGCAGGGGTGCGATCCATGGGCTGCGGCTTGCTTGTCAGTGAGGTCTGGTTTCGACATGATCCTGCATCAGCGAACGAACGCGGCACGAAGGCCGGTCATCAGAACAGTGGCAAGTTCAATGTCCGGAAGGGAAAGCAGGGCTTTGGCGATACAAGCTCACCAGTGACCGTCGAGGGGCTCGGGCGTGGGCATCCTGGCGACGACTCGCTGTCCCGGTGGCAAAGGTAGGTCGGGGCGCCGTTGTCTTCGTCTTCCGGCTGCAGCAGTGTAGATAGTGGCACGAGGGCCATGTTCAGGCAGGAACAGTGATCGAGGGAAAGAAAAACAGAGACTTGGGCATTTGGGGTTCACCGGTGGTGGAGGCAGTGGAGGGCGGAGTTCAGCACAGCGGCATCGTGGTGGCGAGGCTCCCATTGTGGTGCTGCCTGGTGACGACGCGGAGTGGAGGCAGGGTTGGACGACGTCGCGGCGCGGTCGTAGAGTGAACTGGAGCCCGGGGTCACGGTGCTTGGCGCGGACGCGTCGAGGAACGACAAGCCGGAGCGCGATGCAGATTGACGGCGAGGAAGAGCGGTGTTGGCGGTCGATAACGCCAATTTTATACCGCCAACTAGTGACAAAAAAGGGAGAATTATACACTTCTATACACATACACCTTTGCTACTAACCCAATTTCCACTTGTACTGGAAGTTGTGACACTATGCAGGAATATATGCCAAGTACAGGGAATTTTATAAGGAAAAGGCGCCTTCGGGAAAGCGTAAAAGCAAGAGGGGACAAGAAAGGCCGTCTCAGGACACATTTGGGCTGAATCCCCACCAACACCGAAGTCCAAGCCCAGCCAGAGGCCCGCCAGAGCAAGGGGGTTGGGGGCAGGCGCCACCCAGGCGCGGTCGCGCCTGGGGAGCGGCCGCGCCAGCCCTGCTGCCGCCCGGCCCCACCTTGCTTGAGGCGGTAAATTAATGCTCAGGAGGGCGGTGCACTGGGGGATCCGAATATTCGCCCCCAAACCGACCATGTATCAACTATAAAAGGAGGAGGGAGGCACACCTCT
>JAKNSH010007923.1:0-10183 GCA_027790015.1 Cymbopogon flexuosus
CCAGTACCAAGTTACGTAGGTATAGTTCCAGTACCTAGATGTTATGTTTTTTAGTTGAAGTACCCAGATGCTACGTAAGCGTAGTTCCAGTACCTAGAAGTTATGTTTTGTAGTTGGAGTATCCAGATGTTATACACCAAATAGTTTAGGTACCTACAGTGCAATTTATTCTTAGTAGAAATCTTGCAGGTATGCTATAAAATTGACCGTCTTTCAGCAGTGCTTTGTGCTTTTTTCATTGAACCGTCCGGCAGTATATTATTACCAGCACGATCTGATAATTTATGTGTTCAATTCAACCCCAGCTTGAAGACCCAAACTTTGATATCCACAAGGAAGGCAAGTACATCCTATTCGCTGTACAAGAGCTCGCCGCTGGTGACCTATGCGAAGGAAGGTTCGTGTTTGGTCGCGAGACGAGCCGTGCCAGGCTCCAGAACCCTGAGGACGACAGCAAGAGCAACATCATAAAGGACGGGATGAACCCTAAGAGCCTGCTGCAGACGCTGCTGATGCGGGCCGGCCACACCCCACCCAAGTACAAGACGAAGCACCTCAAGACGAACGAGTTCAGGGCCATGGTGGAGTTCAAGGGGATGCAGTTCGTGGGGAAGCCGAAGCGGAACAAGCAGCTTGCGGAACGGGACGCCGCCATCGAGGCTCTGGGGTGGCTGACGCAGACATCTGGCGTGAAGCCGCAGGACGAGAACGACGATGACTCGCCTCTTGACCTGACTGATAGCATGCTGAAGCTGCTCACCAGGCCGAGGCGACACTCGAAGAACAACTCTAGAAAACGATGACTTTCGGGTTAAGAGTTTGATTGTATGTAGATTGGTGTCGCGCACGCACAAAAGAAGAAAACAGCAGCTTTGGTTACACGAATGCCTGATGATGGTTTAGGTGTGGTTGTGCTACGGCTTACTGGCATTGAATGGTTTCGATGTGATGGTCTGATAGAAAATGCTTCACTATGTTTGTACATTTTTTTTTTTAATTTCCACAGTCATCATAAAGTTCCTCCATCCTGCCTGCTGACTCATGTTACCGCAAAATACCTTATACAGTGAGCATCTAACTATTGAATGAGTGAGTAGATCACAAACAAACGATTCATGATCATGATTTAGTAATGACCGAAGCATCACCTTCCGTTTCCTACCTAAGCATTCGCAAACAATAGAACATGACCCCCAGCTAACATGCATGATGCATCCCTTCAATTCCCACCCTATATAACGGAACCCTATATAACCTCTTTCCATGGTTGCTATTTGCTGTAGACCCCAGTGGCGGATCTAAAGGGGGGGCTGGGTGGGCTCCAGCCCCCCCTAAGCACCTAATTACCACTAAAATTAATGTAGCAAAAACCTCAAATCACCATTAAATCTTCATCCAAATTAACATCTCCATTGTTTTAGCCCCTCTTATCTCCCGTCCTGCATCCGCCACTGGTAGACCCAAAGCATTCCAACCCAGATTAACAAATTACAACGCTATGTTTGGCAACTGTTACAAGCAGAGAGAGAGATAACATATAACTCTTTTATTTTAGGCAAATTACAACGCTATATGTTTAGCAACTGTTACAAGCAGAGAGATTTATAACATATTACTCTTTATTTTAGGTGAGTTGAGGGAGATATTGGTGCTATTGAGGATTTAGATGGCGACTCTGTCTTGACAATTTAGATGAAGATAGTGACTCTCTGTCAGCGGTTGAGATTAAGATGGGGACTGTCTCGACGATAGATTGAAATGATAATATGTGAGGCCAATCCCACAGTGGCAGCCAGAACCCACACGCGCGGCTAGACCTGTTTGAATGGACCACAGCTAAAATTATGGTTGTTTGGATGCTCTAGCTAATTGAAATCTTTGACCATATTACTACTCTTAGGTCTTGTTTAGATGGTAAATTTGTAGTCTGAAAAGTACTATAGCACTTTTGTTTGTATTTGACAAATATTGTCCAACCATTGTCTAACTAGGCTTAAAAGATTCGTCTTATCATTTACAACTAATCTGTACAATTTGTTATTTATTTTATCAACATTTAATGTTTCATGCATACGACACAACATTTGATGTGATGGAGAGAGAATCAAATCTCTAGCCTTTCTGAGGCATCTAAACAAGGCCTTAATTTCATTGTTTAGCTAACTAAACTTTAGCTGAGGTGTTTGGATGCTCTGGCTGAACTTTAGTTGGGATATTAATATATTCTTTTTCTGAAAAAATTGAACTTTAGTTTGAGGTAGTTTAGTAATTGAGGCCTTTTAGTCGTTGATTGAACTTTAGTTTGAGGTAGTTTAGTAATTGAGGCCTTTTAGTTGATTTTATTAGCTATTGGTAGAAATAACTAAAATGATTATGTTTATTTTATCGTCACGGTCCCAACCCACGTGGCAGCATAAATGGGCCAACTAAGGGCCCAGGAGGGAGGTACTGTCATCTCCACCGTGCTAGATGGGCCTCGCGTCGCGCCCTAGGGCTGCGCGCGGAAGAGAAGGAGGCGGCCGCCGCCGCCGCCGTCGTCATCGTCGCCATCGTCATCACGATCTAGTTACCATATCAAGTCCCACTAATTGTTTATTAATTGGAAAGGAGTAATCTAATCTTATAAGGATCTCCTAGAGCCGCCGCCACTGCTGCCGCCGCCTGCCCACGCCGCACCACCGCCCACGCCGCAGTTCCTCCTCCATCTACTGGTCAGATCGTGGTCAAGGGTCCCCCAACCTTGAATCCTACATTTATCCTCCAGTTAAATTTTAGCTAAGTTTAGCTATGAGCTGAGCACGTTGCGTCATGCGTGAGACCCGGAGTTGCGGCTGCGGCGTATGCTTTATTTGCTTTATTTTTGTTTATGTGCCTGATCGCTCCATCCGAGAGGCCGTGAGTCTGATGAGTCGCTTTCTCAGCTCCAATCTGTAGGGAGACCAGTTTTTTTCAAGAAATATAATAACTGAATAGTTGCTTGGTGGCTGTGGCTCTCTTTGTATCTAGCACGTACTATTTAGCTTTTTTAATTTCTGTTGCCTGTTGGCAACGTCACAGAACTACATGACCACCGTGTGGCGAGGTAGCCAAGAGTTGATTACACTTCTATATAAAACAATATATGTAGGAGGGATCGATATCTATCTTGTCTTCCACATTCTAACTTATCTATATTGATGTCAAAAAAAAAAAAAAAAACCTTATCTATATGAACGACACTTTTGCTTGTTTTCTCCTCCAACGAAGATAAGAGGATACCTGAAAATTTCGAGATGTGTGAACGACAGCACACCAAGCACGCAACTACATATACTAGTCGATAAAAACCTATTATATGTCTCTTATGTTCGAGCTCTACCTCAATATTTTTCGAACTTGATCGATTCAGCTAAAAGAGATGCAGTCTTCATATTTTGCTACACTTGTCTAAGGCACGGAGATGTTCTCAAAATGCTAGGCCACTAAAAAAAAGTATCAAGAGTAGTGTGGCTATTTAAATGTTTCCATTTTCTAGCTAAGCGTTTTGAATGAACAGAAGTATTGTATCATGGAATTTAAGAGGGGTATCTACTATATGAACGCTTAAGCCTCTAATTTTTTAAAAAACAGCTTCATGAGTAACTCTCTAGGTAAAGTTGAACTGTTTTTGAAAAATCATTTAGCAAAATAGTTCCATGCATAGATGAGAGAGAGAAATTAGAGAGAGAGCTAGAATACGCTATTTTTTTTTATCTTTATCGTATCTCATATCTTTATGAGAGGGGAGAAAAATAGTCTCACGCATGAAGTTGTTTTGAAAATAAGTGTTATTATTTTTTATATTGAACTCATACTATCCTTGTTTTTTAAGAGGACAATTTAATTTAATATTTTTTCTTATAGCAATTTTTAATCTCTCATTTTACTCTGGCCTTGTTTAGATGCCTTAAAAGGGCTAGAAATTTGACTCTCTCCGTCACATCAAATGTTGTGTCGTATGTATGGAATATTAAATATTGATAAAATAAATAACTAATTGCACAGATTAGTTGTAAATCAGGAGACGAATCTTTTAAGTCTAGTTAGACAATGGTTGGACAATATTTATTAAATACAAACAAAAGTGATACAGTGCTTTTCATACTAGAAATTTATCGTGCCTCTGTTGAAAATGAATCGATGTTTCCATTTTGCCCTTTGCCACGTTGCCGAGTCGTGTCAGCGTGTGGGCTGTTTGACCAACCAGTTCGATTGCTCGAATCAGAAGCCCAACACAACACGAAGTCCCCGCCGCCTGCCCCTGAAACCAATCCACCGCCGCTCCTCGCCGCCACGCCGGAGCTACCTGTGTGGCCGCGCCGACCTGCCCGCTTCCCGCTCTCCTCATTCACCACCACCGTCTCGCGGCCCCGCGCTTGTCTGCGAGGCAACAGCCGCCGCCTCCCGCCCCGTCGCGGAGCTATACGGGGAAGCCGGCATCCCCGCCGGCGGCGGCCGCAGGTCGTTCCCAAGCTACCCAGCGCGGATTGATTTCTGTAATTTCTGAGGTGGGGAAGACCACCCCATACAGTCCGGGAACCGATTGGGGGTGGCGCCGCCCGGCCGACGATGTCGTCGAGCAGGTTCTCGCCGGTGCTGCAGGCGTCCGATCTCAACGACTTCATCGCCCCATCGCAGAACTGCATCATCTCCCTCAATAAGAACACCTCCTCCTCCCGCCTCCCCCAGGTACTGACACAGCTCTCTCAGCCAGGTTTCGTTGTTTACCCTAGTATTTGTGTCCGGGGCGAGCCATGCCCCATGCGCTTGCTGAGCGCAGTTTGAGTTGAGCTCACCAGCCATACTTGGTTTCGAACCCTGATATGGTGATTTGTGCGATCATATGACGAATGACAAAGAAATAGTAAATAGTAAATGAAAAAATATTCTGCCTTCAGGTTCCTCATGTTGGTTTCTGTGCGATAAATAGGAAGGGAAAATTTGTGTTAGCTACAGTACAACTCTTAGTACATCTGTTCGCCCATAAAAATATGTATTTAGATTCATAATTATAGAATCAACTTTTTTTTCCAATCATGTCTTACATGTTGCTCCAATTGGTAGGAACCAAATTATGACATGTAATGAATGGGCATAGCATCTTCACATCATGTTCATTTTGTAATATCCATCTTCTCTCACGTGCAAACACAGAAAAAAAGCATCATGTTCATTTTGTAAGGTGGTTCTCTGTAGGCATTAAGAATACCAAATACCTTGATCTCACGATGAAAGGATAGCCTAATACTATTTCCCCCTTTTGTACCAAAAACTTGAGCAGAATAACACCCCTACTTGTTACAGAATAGACTCCTGGCAGCATAGCTTCGCCATAATTTGTATCTATGCAAAAGCAAACGTTTTTTTGATTCAGGAAAGAAATTTCTAGCTTTATTTACTTTATCAGAACAAATAGTATAAGTCACAGCCTACTCAATGAAACATGCTGCATTTCCCAAGAACCTACAACTTTGAAAGTGCTAAGAGTATACCCATGTTCATTTCTGCTAACAATTAGCTTCACATGTGCATTTTTGGAATTTCATAAATCAATTCATCATCTACAGCCTTTCAGCAAACCTTGCCCATATTCCTGACACAGAAATTTTACAGAACAAGCAGAAAGAAACTACAGTGAGCTCAAAACCTCCAGAGGAAGCAGTCAAGATTTCACTAAAAGACTGTCTGGCATGCAGGTTTTTTCTTTTCTTTTCTTTTTTACTCTTCAGATCATTTGTGAATTAGTAACCTGATCAAGTTCAATCAATGCTGACTGTTTCGTCTTTATCTTAGTGGTTGTATAACATCCGCAGAGACAGTTATGCTGGAGAAGCAAAGCTTGGGTGACTTCATTGATCGCATAAACTCTGATAAAGCTGTTATTGTATCTGTATCTCCCCAGTCAAGAGCATCACTAGCTGCATTCTTCGGTCTTTCTCAGTCACAGGTAATTACACGGGCTTGCCATGTCCATTCCCCTGTCATCACCACCCTGGCAGATAGGCTCTTACAAATGTTTCCCACGAGTTATTTATTTTTTTAAAAAAAAAACTATTGCAAGGTCGCTCTTCAATTATGAGAACTAAAGCAGAATGTAACTCTAAATTCAGGTTCTCAGAAAACTGACTGCTCTGTTCAAGTCGATTGGTGTAAAGGCTGTTTTTGACACAAGCTCGAGTCGAGATCTATCTCTTATTGAAGCATGCAATGAATTTCTTTCACGTTATCAGAAAACTCAATCATTTAGTGGCCAAGAAGCTGGAGCTAATCTTCCCATGATTTCATCTGCATGCCCAGGTAAAATATTTTCTGGGAACATGACATATGGATACTTACATAATGCAGTTAGGGTTTTAAAAATGCTGTAACCTTGCATGTATAATACTGATGGTTTATCACTACCTTTTTATGCATTTGCATTACAAACAGGTACACAATTTTTTCACAAAATATGTGTCACAGCCTCTTCCACTTGCAGGTTGGATATGCTATGCTGAAAAGACTCTTGGTTCATACATCCTACCGTACATCTCATCTGTAAAGAGCCCACAACAGGCAATTGGTGCAGCCATTAAGCACCATGTTGTTGAGAAACTTGGTCTAAAGTGAGTATTTGTCTCTGCTCTAGATAGTGTTATCTTGAAAATCAATTTTCATACAGACAAAAAATATTTTCCTTTTAAGGTGATGACGCTGCAAATTGGCATTACTCATATGTTTGTAAAAGTTATAATGCCATAAGTAATGTTTTATTTTTAATATGAATTAATACACATGATTTATTGTATGAGCAATTCAAACTTCCCTAATAGGAAACCTGCATACTCCCACCAACTGTTCTTTTTTTTTTTTTGGTTTAAGAAACCTGTCATCAGAAAATGTTCTGTAAAAATTAGCAGTGGCTCGCCGATGTAGGTCATCCTTCTCTTTCATACATACACTTAGAGCCAGCCACTGAGTCCACTTCAGCTTACCCAATAACCTGTATAGATGTGCCTCAAGCTCTTGATAGTCATGGAAGTTTGTATTACTGATGTATTCTAATTTGCTGAAGGCTAAACAATAACCAGTCTTTATAATACTGTTACTTTCTAGTATTTGACTTTAGTTGTAACATCCTTTTTTTGGGTTATGTAGGCCGTATGATGTATATCATGTCACTGTGATGCCCTGCTACGACAAGAAGCTAGAGGCCGTCCGGGATGATTTCACTTTCTCAGTAGACGGTAAAGAAGTCACAGAGGTGGATTCGGTACTGACAACTGGTGAAGTGTTAGACTTGATACAGGTTGCTACTTGGTTCATTTTCTTGCTTGTACTATGGTTGATGGATTTGAAAAACAAGGGAGACACTTATTATGATTTGCATATTTCTGCAGTCCAAATCTATTGATTTCAAGACACTAGAGGAATCTTCATTGGACAGACTGTAAGGCCATGTGTTTGGTGTTTCATTCTGCGCCTATGCTCAGGACTATTAATTAGTTATAATCTGTTTGACTGCTACTTCTGTCTTCAAATGTTAGCTATTTTTATTCCAACCACCTGTTGTGAAAAGAAATCCATGTAATGATCATTTACTGTCTGTATACTGTCTGAATATACCATGTTTCATTTTATCTGTTTTGATTAATTTATCTCAGAGCTGACATGTATTTTTTTTTCTAAAATATAACCCAGGTTGACAAATGTTGATGAAGAAGGCCATCTATATGGGGTTTCTGGAGGTTCTGGGGGCTATGCAGAAACGGTCTTTCGCTATGCAGCACATGTCATTTACAAGAGAGAAATAGAGGGTCCTCTTGACTTTAGAATCTTGCGAAATTCAGATTTTCGTGAAATTACATTGGAGGTAAACTCCTTCCCTTGATGATCGTGGAAAACTAGTAATTATGTTACCTAGCTAGAGTGAATGTGTTTATAACAGTTAGCAAATGCTGCATGTGCTAGGTGGAGGGCAAACCTGTTTTGAAGTTTGCACTTTGTTATGGATTCAGGAACCTGCAGAATATTGTTAGGAAGATTAAGATGGGAAAATGTGAATACCACTTTATTGAAGTTATGGCGTGCCCTTCAGGTACTTCATTACGACTTGTCTTTGCATGATAATTGTAAAGTTTCAATAAACAAGTTCTAAAATGTAGGACCTGGCTCTATGATGCATTTATTACTGTTCTGCAGGTTGTCTGAATGGGGGAGGTCAATTAAAGCCTGTTCAAGGCCAATCTGCCAAGGAACTTATCCAGCAATTGGAGAGTGTGTACACACAAGATGTAAGCTTCTAACTGAAATCCAACATTTCTTGTACCACCCTCTGTCCTTAATTAGTTATAGGTTGTTTTGACTTTTCTAGGTACATAGCTTTTGCTTTTCACCTAGATATACGCTATGTCTAGATGCATAATGAAAGTTATGTAGCTAGAAAAGTCAAAACAGCCTATAAATTGGAACGGAGGGAGTAGTTTATATGGCAACTTGATTATCATTGTGGTGCATCTTCGTCCTAACCTCACTTCAAGTCATCCACTTTCATGTAGGGCGTCGAGTTATAGACATTTTAGTTGATGCACTGTAGTCACCACTTGAAATGTTTTCATATTTGTTAGGTATAGATCTTGTGATTCTATTATATTCTCTTCTACGCTTGTAGCTTAGTATACTTTTGTTTGCTTCGGTTGCTTCTTCTTTGTATAATGTTGCAAGCTTGCTACTATACCATGCTATAACGCCACTGGTTTGCTACCCAGATTTTACGTGCACTGTAATTTTGATTCTTCCAGTAGAGGAAAAGTAAAAGCATCTGTTCAATTGTCAGAGCTGCTATTCCATCTCTAGTAGCTTTGCTGAGCTGAACAATATATGATATTTTGACTCTTCCAGTAGAGGAAAAGTAAAACAGTCTGTTCAATTGTCAGAGCTGCTATTCCATCTCTAGTTTTTGCTGAGCTGAACAATATATGATATTCCATGTTATTTAGCCTTCAAATTTTTCTTTTGATAGGATGCTATTTATCCTCTAATTTGTTTCCATAGTTTTATCCTCACAAGTGGGAAATATGCTATAAGTGCATAGTGTTTTCTTCCCTGTAATTTGGTAAAGAGCCCTACATGAGTTATGTTCTGCGACTAATTGTGTATCTTGTGTACCAGATATCAATATCCGATCCTTTCAGTAACCCTCTCGCGAAAAAACTATATGACGAATGGCTGGGGCAACCTGGTTCAGAGAATGCAAAGAAGTATTTGCACACAGAATATCACCCAGTGGTGAAGAGTGTGGCCTCACAGTTACAGAACTGGTGATAGAGGTTTTTTTGTTGAACTAGGAATTTCTATGCTCTTCAAGAGCCAAGAGGGACATGCAAACAGAGCAAACATGGCAACCTGTCCATGCCAAGAGGGCATTGTAAAGAAGTTTTGTTAAGCTATAGGTTTCAGCTGCTTTTCTAGTTAATGTTGTACGATGCCAAAGGGAGACTGAGAGCTAAATTGCAATGTGTAAAATGAACGAAGTCTCCACTCTTGTTTGAGAGGAGATGAATTCAGAACTATCACAGAGATATACAACTCCATTCTTATTTGAGAGGAGACGAATTTAACACAACTCTATTCTTATTTGAGAGATGAGTGAGATATTGGTGGTCACAAAAAAAAAAAAGTGTGTTATTGGGAGAACAGGTTTATAGGATAAGGAGTGGTATTAGGGAATGTTGGAGAGCACTAGTAGGTTCATTTTAGAAGGGCACGAACATGTAACTTTGGTAGGGAGATCTAACGTGTGGCAGCATTGGTTGACTACACCCCTACCTGTTGTAAGACGATCAATACTCCATGGGCAGCATGCCTCCAGTGGTGGGAGATCTAGACATTGTCAACAATCAAGCAAAGCTTGGAGTATGCAGGTTTGCAGTGATGGCGGGTGAGTCGATCAGGATCACCCCCATCTGTGACTACTTCACTCCATTGTTTGATCTCGAAACTTATTTGTCTCTTGAGGATTGCAAATGTAATTTAGAAATCTACAAGTTGTGTTTGCGTAACCTAGAAAAAACATAATCTACAGCTTAAGGCCTAGCTTTCTCTTCTTCAACAGCAACACCATTTACCTTTGCAAGGCAACTATTGGTAATTAATTAATCCGATCATACTAACAGCCCACATTAGA
>JAKNSH010008062.1:0-10982 GCA_027790015.1 Cymbopogon flexuosus
AAGTGTAGGCTGCGATAATGCTGTCGATGCCGTAGCCGGTGGTCAACGCCGCTGGTGTCGTGGCCATGTCACAAAGGCACAACAAGCCACCACCACTCTCGGCCGCCTCGAGAAGGGTTCTGCAGCACATAGGTGAGGTGATGTCACTCTTGTCGACGCACCAGAGGACGAAGTCCGTCGAGCGCTTCATGGCATCGCAGCCTGAACCTCCTCGTGGCGTCGTGTCGACAGCCGACGTGTTGGAAACTGGAAGCAGCCTCTTGATGTTGACGGTGGTGGCCCCAACGGTGGTGGCCGCGGAGGAGCTGGAGCCGCGGCTGCGCGTGGTGGGCGTGGCAATGGTGAAGCCCATCATGGTGATGGCAAGCACGCAGGCCAGTGTGGCAGCTAGCAGAGCGGCGGCGACGCAGCGAGAACCCATGACACCGAGTTAGCAGAGCGGCGGCGAGGCGATCGACGGGAACTCGACGGAACGAAGGCGCCGTGCCGGTGTCGTCGCCGTCGAGGTTGGCCGTCGGTCGGGTCGAGCTCGGCAGTGGGCTGTCGCCTGCCAAGGGTGGTGGAAGCTGTCTGCGGGATAGCAAAAGAGATAATCTGGTCATCATCTGCAGAACATGATTAGCATAAGCTGTCAGGAACCTGAGCTGAAATTTTCTTACCAGCGTCTGCCGGAGGCGAGGCAGACGAGTAGTTTGCACTCCCACTTACATATTAATATTATCATCACCGGGCGAAGGGAACCGTTAAAGCATGCGAACCGTGCTCGATCGGGTAGTACAACTCACGCCACTCCGCTCAAGTCCGAAAACGTGTATTGAGCCTGGTTTAGTTCCCAGAATTTGATTTAGATTCACTATATATAAAAAGAAGATTCTCCATCACATTAAAATACCGGTACATGTACGGAGTATTAAATATAGGTGAAATTAATAACTAATTACACAGTTTAGTTGTACTTTGCAAGACGGATGTTTTGAGTCTAATTAATCTATGTTTGAATATTTTTTACCAAATACAAACAAAATGCTACAATGTATTTTGCCAACTTTGCACACCCCAAATTGGGGAACTAAATAAGGCCTTGCATGAAAAATAATTGGGGCCAGGGTGACAAAGTGGGCATCCAATGCCAATGGCTGCAACTCTTGGGAACGCTATTGTGCCCTGCATAGGACTCGGATTCAGTAACGTTGCTGAAGCAAGTCAGTGGTAGGTTTACTTTCGCATGTTGATGCGCTGTCCAACGAAATTCCAAAGGCTCACAAGGCTTGCTGTGGTGTGCCGCGCAAAGGTTGTTATGCCCTCTGTCCTCTTACGAATTTTGATGGAGGACCACCGGCAGATATTTATTAGAAGACTGGGAAATGTTTTTCTTTTGCAGTTGCAACCTATGAGATGAGCATATTTACTGCGGTACGTTAAAACAACAAATTGACAAATATGATTTAAAATCATGGTGGAGTTGTACTTCAAGTATGCATTTGGAATCAATTTCCCAAACAAGAGGACAAAACTATCCATTTGCTCATAGAATAACTTTGCAATTTCTTCAGGCAGCTCTCCCGTATAACAAGGCGTGTATGGAAAATAATTCCTGATATACTCATGTCTTTGCCAAGACATGAAAGTCACAGGCAACGACAGTTCGCCCAAGTCTTCAAGTTTAGAGCTTCTCAAATGATATGCCATTGTACTCTTGTTGACGATTTATGGAAGAAGACTATTATTTCTTTGTAAGGGTGAAACGCGCGCCAGAACTTATATAAACTTGCGGCACTCTTCAGCTGTATCATTAGTAGGCAGAATAGTATTACCATCAATCCATCATCGTCGTCCTCGGAGAGGATCCACGGTGACGGCGGCCATTCTGAATCCAACATCGCACCACCGCCACCACCACTAGCTATAGCAGACTCGTCAACCTTTCTCGGCTTGGGAGGAACCACGTAGCCAGGGGACCATGACCACCTCGTAATGCGACGAGACCGCCGGATCAAACGCCAGGAACTCGTATATTCGGTGGTTCCGGGCCTTCCGGCGATCCGTCGCCACGCGTTGGGGTTGGGGCAAGGTGGCCGGGTTGAGCACGCAGTCGTAGAACAGGAGAAGGCCGTTGCAGTGGTCCTGAAGGGCGCCGCGAGGGATGGCGTAGTCGTCGGAGCGCACGACGGTGCGGGCAATTAAAGAGCATCGCGCGCGGCAGCTCCTCTGCTCCTGGTGGGAGTGGCAGCAGATGATGAGGCCGGCCAGGGAGCTCGGGAGGAGGTCCGCCCGCAGCATGCCGCCGGCGTCGATGAGCGCACGCCACGTGCTGCTGACGCAGCGGGAAACGGCAGGTTTCTTGGCGGCAGCCGGCGGAGGACGTCCGCGAAGTCGACCGAGTTTTAAGGACCTTTTTCAGATTCCGAATCTAATCTGTTGACGTGTTAAGGAAGGACAAATTCCAGCTCGAGTTCAGCATCTGAATGAGTGCCCACTGACATCCATGACCAGGGTTCAGCTATACAAGACCTTGAATCAATTATTCATCGTGCTACTATCAACTATGGCAAGGATTTCCCAGTTCATTAGGAACGACAAATCTAGAGAGAACATGAGCGAGGACAGACATACAGGAGAGAGTAACAAGCATATGATTATATATGAAGCACCCGCTGGTAACAGAAGTGAGGCACACAATCCGCAGCTCACGTGTAGCTGGTCCATGCCACTAGCGCAGTTGATACAACAGTCTTCGTGCCAAGCGTGCAGCAACAACCAGAGGATGCTGACGAGGATCAGCCATGAGCAGCATTGGCTGGGTCCCGCTATTCAACTTCGTCTGCCTTTTCTGCTTACTATCTCATTGATATATGTGGCACAACAATTGAACCTCAATGCAAGAAATAAAAGTAGCATGTTTCACTGCAAAAAAGTTCTGTCAAGGAATTGTAGGCATGATTCACATATTAAGTGTTGATCCCCTGATAAAATGTCTCATAGGCATCATGTTAGACATTGTGCATTAACCAACAAATCAGGAGAAGGATGCTACACATATTCTACTAGCCAGACAGGCTCACTGAACACAACCTAGAGATGGAAGGAAATCAAAGCCACCATTAAAGAGGGAGGGGTGGGGGGGTGAATGTCTCTTGACAGTCATCAAAGCAGTGCAGCGAAGAAGCAGGTCTCAATGGCTTCGTGACCCACTGTAGGGAGAAGCAGACGATATTTTAGTATACCCTGATGGTAGTCTTCTGATTGCTGCAGACCAGCAATGTCAATGACCAATAGAAGAGAAAAAAAGGTGCCATACTTAATGGCAAAAGCAATAAAAAAAACTTCCACAGCGGGATCCTTGGTTACTGTAAAGTTGCAGAGGTGCATCAATTTCTTTGTATGGTATGGTACTTAAAATGATGTTTCCAAAAATGAACTATACAAAAAGATTGATGATGATATTAAGGCCTGATAAGTTTATCTTGCAAAGCCATTAACCAAATGTGATGCAACTAATTTGTGACACAAGGTAAACTACATTGGCATAAGTGCATAGCAAGGTATGAGGTTCCTATAGACAAAGTCAGAAAATACAACTACATAAACGTTTCAATGTTCCATTTACCTTTAATAATCTACTAATAAGGTCATCAAAAGTCTGCTACTTCTCACCTATGCATGGAGTTGATATTAGAACACACAAAATCATAACCTGTAAGAGACAAAAGGGAAAGAAAAGAACAATTAACATAGAGAGAAGATTTTCTACAAATTATTTAAAAAATTTCAGATATGGGAAGTATTTCATAAATACAGAAGGTTGCCTCTAGTAATAAGAGCCAAACTTGGACCTGCATGTTTGAAGATTAGAAAACTAGATGATGTTGAGATGGTCTTGTCATGGTTTCTTACATTTCCAGTTCCTAAGGAAGTGTATATGTGCACAACTATGTGGACTGGCACATACACAGGATGAATTTTAAGTATAATGGCAAGACAAATCAGGAGAAGCATATCTTCAATATAGAATCAGTGTTTGGCATGTTTGTTGTATAAGATGGATCTGATGGCAGCAAATTCAATAAAAAAGGACTGTATAGAGACAGAAGAGCATTCCCAACAGTTCCAGATGATAGTGCTAGTCTAACAATGAATTCTGATTGGAGCAAATTCAACCAAAATGGACTGAATAGAGGCAGAAGATCATTCACAGATTATATTGCTAGTCTAACAATGAATACAAATTGTAAATCTCAGCTATAAAGAAAAATGTTATGATAGATCAGAATAGACATAATTTGATTACTGTGACACTTGGTTTTGTAACAGTATGGACAACTGCACAAAAGAATCATGACAGTACATAGATAACTTACAACCTGAACACTGAATTCTGATTTTCCCCAGTGGTATGCCATTAGCATTCAAGACCTTCAAAACTTTGAGTACTATCTCATCAACATCTTTGCATATGATCTCAACATTCTGAAGATGGCTAAGTGCAATTGATTTTTCCAATGGATTGTAACTTCCCTCTATTTTCATTGAAGTCTGGCGTGGCTCAAGCAAATGAATAATTTAATCAGTTAATAAGAAAAAGTAAAATAAAGAGATATGTGATAGAGTAACAAGTTAATGATAGTACCTTTGGAATTTTAAGAGTAAGCTTCTCCAGAAGAGAGGTGTGGTGGAGGAACCAAATCAGTGCACTGAGGTCAGTAGACAGAAACCATTTGCTAAGCACCAAGGTCTTTAACTTGTTAAATGCAGGGCACCATTTCAAATCTCTGCTGAAAACATACTGGGAAAAGTACAAGGATCTAAAGTCAAATAATGAATACCATGAAAAAATATGAAAAGCTTCAGACACATCCTGGTTACTAAGCCAGGTTAAAAAAAGGTTTAGACTTCATATCTTTTATAAATGTGCATCTAAACAAATATATACAAAAACATAGGCATCTAGCAAGTTTGAGTTCAACAATATCAGTAGGCAGAGAACTCAAGTTTCAATAATGAACTAATGATATAGGCATCTAGCACGTCAGTCATCAACCAACCACAGGTGATGTTTGATTGAAATAAGAGCATTTGAACGGAACATAGCTATGCATGTCAACACAATTGCAAAACCAAAAACAGGGGACGCAGCTGCAAGCATACCATATCAGGATAAGCTGACAAATTCAAGTATGTAGCTTCAGCCAAGCCATGAAGAAACACGCTGCCCGATTTACCAGGAGCGTAGTAATTAAAACAACCCCCACATGCAGCATCTCCACAGTCATCCAATCGACCATTTTCACATCGATCATCGCAATCACGATTGAATCGAACTTTTGCAGCTTGCAAGTATGGCATTCTTTCAAGCATTGGAGCCCTTCCAGAATTATTAATGAACTCAAACGAGACGAGGCTGGGGAACGACATCCAAGTGCGGTAACCAAACATGCAGTCTGTGATACTCAGATGCTTCAAGGAGGGAGAGTGCATTTCCCTCGACCAAATGTAGCCCGCCTCCATCTTGAGACTCTCCAGCGCCCGGCATTTACGGAAAACAACATCGTCGTTGTTATGGACACCCTTGAGCTCCAAACTCTTGAGGTGTTCGGAGGAGAGGCCGCAAAAACGCAGCGTGAAGGGATAGCTGGGGTTGTCAGAGACTCGAAACCTGAGCTTTCGGACCTTGAGCCCTAGTACGCAGTGGATCCAGAGGTGGCCGTGCGGCTCCTGATGGAAGTCCCAGGAGTCCGGATCCCCATCTAGATCGAAATGGCAGCAGTCCAGGGACGGGCCCCCGTTGCGGACGCCCAGTAGGCCATAGACAAAGGCGAGGAACGCGTGGACGCCGCCGGGCCAGTCGGTTGACCAGACGAAGCGGACGGCCGGCGCGGACCGCCAGCGGTTGCGCCAGCTCTTGGCGAGGACGCACGTGCGCACGGCGTCCTGCGCCGGCAAGAGCGAGAGGATGTGGTGGACCACGCCCTCCGGGAGGTCACTGATTCGGTCAGCCCCACTCGCCATGGGACGCGCTCTGGTCCCGGCCAGTGGCTCCGTCGAACAGGTGATGCGCGCCGCGCCGCCGCTGAAAGGTGGAGGAAGGAGATGGAGACACAGTGTGAGTGAGTGTGAACTGTGTGAGTGTGGTTTTTGGCGTTTGGTTTCTCCGTGTTGTGATTTGGGTGAACCGTTTCGCGAAAAAACATATTTGATAGTTTTTTTAGAAACAACATATTTGATTGTTAAAAGGAGTGAAATACCAATAGCTTGCAATGACAACGGGACTGATTTGTGTAGTCATCAGCTGACATGCCACCATTCTAGTTGTCCCCTCACTGGCGTCGTCACGGTCAGGGTTCGGAGGGTTTTCCACGATCAGGAAGAATCGTATTTTTCTTAATGAAATACGGTTGGGCATCTCCCCCTCTGGACACGTTTTTTTCTTATTTCTTTTCTTTTCTGAACGCAAATTATCTTATTTATGTCTTATGCTTTTCCCAAGGTTTGTACCTAAATTTTTTATTCCAAAGTTCATTATTCAAAAGCCCAATGGGATTCAATTGTTTTGGTTGCTGATCACGACCAAATCTTATGACACCTTAAGAAAATTTGACTTGGTTTTTGAAGCACATTTCAAACATTCATTGCACATTTTGTTTTCAAAAAACTTTTGTAATTGTTAAAACTTGCACAAAGTTCCCAAAATGCCTACCTGAAAACTTTTATCATTTTCTAAAATGAAATTTGTGTACAGGCTTTTTAAAAAAAAGATTGATCACACAATACTTTTCTTTCAAAAAAAAGATTAAAAAACAAATTGAAAACCTTGGTATCATTTTTTTAAAGCTAAGGGCATCCATTACTATTTTTTGAGTGGTAAGGGTGGTTGTTGAGGGATGAGCACATAAAAAAAAAGTGTGGACTTAGGAACTGGAAAGAGGAACAAAGGAGATATATAGTAATTTTTTGTGGAATATTTGGAAAAAAACTGAAAATGATTCATCTTCCAAAGTGTGGCAATGCAAGAGCTGCAAAGTGTTTATCTCATCAACTTCTATGTTCGCTTATCATCCGGCTATCTGCCATATAGTGTAATATTTTTCTCTCATAATAAATCAGCATCAATCCACTTATCAACCACAGAAACAACCAGCCAAACACAACGATCTTTCTTGAATAATTTTATAACTCTTAACATGTTTGGAGTAGCTCCTGCCTGCTCCCTATAGCGTCACTATAGCAGAGCACTAAAATCGTGGCTCCGGTGGCTCCTCTTTCTCACTGATTTGTGTCTAAGCTATTTTTATCTACTACAAGACCTATAATGGTTGACAATGTTACATAATACTTGCATTAAAAAGTCGTTTTTTACCTACTACTACACATTGAGAAGTCAAAGCATCTATAGGAGCTGTACCAAGGAAGACATGATAAAAGCTGAAAACACTGTGCACCTATAAGTAGGGATGAAAATGAAAATGGTAATCTCAGATTTTCTGAAACCGTTTTGGAGGTTTTTTTTCTGATATTTAGACCTAAAAGGAAATGGTAGTTGTAACCGAAAAAATGGAAATGGTAGTGGTAAAAATAATCAGAAACGAAAGTGAAAGTGATTTTGCCCTCTTCTGACCGTTTTAAAAGATTTCCGTATTTAGCCGGTAATTTACCGGTGGTATTTACCGATACAACACATATTTTAGGAGATTATGTCCAATTGGCCCACATAAGCATGCCCATCAATCTACACATGCAAGCACATAAGGTAATTTTCCTTTCGAAAGGAATCATTAGGCAAGTATTTCATGCTTATACAAAGAAGAAGCTAATTGGACAATTAGATCTTTATCATGTGAGATAAGTCGATCAAGTTATATGAGTCTTCTCATGTTCTACAAAATGATGTGTTTATCGTTTTTAAGGATATCATTTTCATTGATTTCGATCGTTATCGATGTATTTTCCGATCGACTACTATTGTTTTTGAAATTACCGAAATATCGGCGCCGTAATCGTTTCCGACAATATCGTATCGATTTCGTTTTCGTGAAAACAATGTGGAAGTGAAAGTGATTTGGCCTCCTACCGATCGTTTCCGACCGTTTTCATCGCTACCTATAAGACCTACCGTCTAGGCCAACACCATTGCGTCTAGCACCCCCGTCGCCACTGTCGCTTCCACCATGTTCGACGTCACATCCACGGTCACCACGCAGGGCACTTGCGACGCGCTAAAGCGCTAGATGCAGCGGAGGGCAGTTCTGGTTTGTTATGCTTGCGTGATATAGCTGCAACACCTGCAGTGTTGACTTCTGGCTATACTGTCGTCACTGGCTATACTGTCGTCAGCATTTTGGCAGGCTATACTTCATGTGGAGGTCCAATTGGTTGGCATGAGGTGTATTTTCTTGCCTAATAATGTTTTTAATAAAACATCCATAAGACCATAACAAACATGAAATAGGTCAAATAATATTTGAACCTTGAAACTATGAAATTGTCTGTATCACTGTGTTCTTATTGGTTATTGCTTAATTCTATACTTCTTTTGATTATTATGCTGAGATTGACTGAATTTTGAACATATTATATATTATGTGATGAAATCCTAAATATTCGAATCAGATTAGTTGTGTATGGAGTTTTGAAGAATGTATTGTGTAATCGCTTGAAAGTTTTGATATCTTCTGTTGCAATCTAGTATTGTTACTTGAATTCTATGGCTCTCTATGTCAAAACTATAAGAAGCTTGCACCCATCTTGGAGGAGGCAGTCAATAAAATATTCGAAACACGAGAGTCACCCAATTATAGTAGCAAATGACAGAACTGTAGAAGGTGATGCGAAGTTGGAAAAAAGAACATAATAATATGCATCACTTCACACTATTGCTTAGGACACTATTTATAGACTCCTTGCTTACATTACAAAAGACCGCTATGCCCTCACTCCTACCCTGATTCACGAGAATATTCCTTTAGGTGTGGGGCACTTTAGTTGACCCATTACGAGTGCATTTAGTTGGAGGACAAGATTAGATGGGATATTTTAGGATAGGGATATTCACGATGTCTGTTTAGTTGGTTGGATGGGACGAGCCATTTTTAATTGGATGAATAGGGGTGGACAAACTGATATGGTGAAGTTACCCCCTTATGATTCGGACACGCACTTATAAGCTATAGAATATTTCACACAACACATGATATAGTCTCTCCTGCGCATGAGGGAGGATTTTGCCTCTTCAAACCCCCTCCTTTGTTGATGTTTCCTTTCCTTTCCACACTCTAGCATGGGTGAATGGTCCCTAATAGTCCGAGCGAGGCCACACCCCTCACTTTCCTTTGTTGATGCACAACAAATCACAGTAAAAAATCTAGGACGTTAGCCAACAAATGGGGTACTCCCTAGCAGTAGCCCCTGGACACATCATAATAAGTGGCACAACATAATAAGTTTAGCATGTGTTTTGTTTCGGGACAAGGTGAGTTGAGATAAACCCAATATTGTTTTAGAGATAGGACCATCCTTATTAGCAATATTCATATTTGTTTGATTGTGGATGGGATGGTCCTTGATATCCATTTGGTTTGTGGGATTACATTGCACTCACCATACAACAACTATCCAAGTGGGTGCATATTAGTCCAACATGTTGTGATTTGTTCAATTTAATGCGGAAACTATGTATATGTGTGCATGCTTGTTCAACAACTTCTAATATGTTTAATTTGATGCAAGAACATGTCTCTTTAGTGCATATACTGTCCAAGTATTATAATGTGTCTTTGTGCACTTTGAATACTATCAATGAAAGCTACACGAACCCTAGCAATCTCATCTTAGCTCATCCACCACTATCAGCTTGAATTATTTATATATGATATCATCTCTTAATTTCTCCAAATATAAAAGTTTACACTGATATCATAAATAAGGAAAATACTAAACCAACCATTGATTTCATAAAGGATCAAGCAAGGTTTAGAGGGGGAGGGGGAAAGGGCTATACTAGTAAATTAGCATAATGCGGAGGTTCTCTACAGATTTTCATCGAAGTTTGGGAAGGATATATTCCTATACTCAAATTTAAAACAGAAGTTTAAATTAAACTTTTTATAGTTAGAAAAATTCAGAAATAATATCAAAATATAGTGAATGATTCTAGCTGAGACTAGGGCGGGAAATCAAGCCAACTATAGTTTTTTTCGAATCTTATTTACCATAGTGTCCTTTTATTTATGAGACCAAATAACGAACTGATCCAAAGTCGAATGTTATTCCAAATCAAGTCATTTCCATTTTAAAAGAAAAATGAGTCTAATTGGAGCACTTTTGTATCGAGCCACCGCGCCAGCTCAGCGAGCTTTATGTCCACAATGAGCCGATACTGATGGATGAGATGAGCGTACTAGGATGTGTAGCTTCTAAAGACAATGGTTCAGAGTGAAAAAAATACATTGTTATAATGCTTGGATCGTACATGCATCAACGAGACAATGAAACAAGTTCTTGCATCAAATTAAATAGATTATAAATCTTAGACCAACGTGCACCCACACATATAGTTGCCACATTAAATTGGATAATTTATAAAACGTTGGACTAGCATGCATCTACTTGTATAGTTGTTGTACGGTAAGTATAATTTACTTATTTAAAAATATAGGGTGGATGTTGTTTTTTCCCCTCAGTTATGAGTAGGACCCACCAGCCTGCTGCATTGTTTCTCTCTCTTTTTTTCTTTTTCTTTTTTTTTTTTGATTGGCCTTACATTTTTTTCTCTGAGATCTTGCACGAGTCGTCAGTGCCTCAGTGGTTCGGAGAAAGTGTGCGACCATCCCTGTCCCCTGCTGCAACGTCCAGGAGCTGGTGCTTGACCACGCTACTACGATGGGCGGATCTACTATATATGACTGACTGGGTGACCAAAATACAGAATACGTAGTAGTATGTAGAATTCTACCGTATTCGCACCCCTCTCACACAAGCGTCTGCCCAAC
>JAKNSH010008090.1:0-11605 GCA_027790015.1 Cymbopogon flexuosus
TGTACATAAATCAGTTGTTCTACTTAAAGTTATGATCTTACACAGCCTGTATGATCTGTATGATGACCGATGTTTTGGCGCGCAGGGGCGCGCCGTTTCTACTAGTTTCCTTAACCCTTCGAAGGGACGCACGGCACTCGCGATCCCCTCGATTGGCCGCCGATTCCCTTCTTTCCCTCTCCCCATTTTTGAAAGCGGAAAACACAACAGGCTCACGGGACCCTTGCCGTCGGCGGCGCAACCTCGCGATGCTGCAGATGCTGGGCCTCCGCGGGGGGAGCCCTAGCGCCAGCGCCAGCGCCGGCGACGCGGCGCCCGCCATGAGCGGGGACGGGGGCGCGGCCGCGGGCCCCGCGCGGCCGCTGCGCCTGGCGTACTGCGACGACAAGGGCAAGTTCGTCATGGACCCCGAGGCGGTCGCCGCGCTGCAGCTCGTCAAGGGCCCCGTTGGGGTCGTCTCCGTCTGCGGCCGCGCCCGTCAGGGCAAGAGCTTCATCCTCAACCAGGTACGACGCGCGACGTGGCGAGATTAGGTTTTTTGGGTAACGCCTGCTCGGTACGCGCATCGGTGGCGCGGTGCGCGGCTAGGGTTTCGGTATTTTTTTTTTCTGAGATATATGACAGCCTGATTTATTTGGGGCTTCGTCAAAGTTGGTGTGATAGTTTTCGCGACTTGATTTGTAGGGTTTATTAGGCAACCTCTTCGATTCTAGGGTTTATTTACTGGCGGAATTGTAGCTTTTGCCCGCAATTTGGAAAATACGTTTTGTGTTATAATGTGTTTGTCAGAAGCATTATGATACTAGAACTCAACATGTGTCCAACTTTCAGGAGGAGAAAGGGAATTGAAATTTAAGGAACAAGCAATGTGTCTGGCCTAGTTCTTCATGAAATGTTTAAGGGTGAAAAGTTGTGTTCGTACTAAACAAAGTTTTTATGCACTGAGATTACAATTTGGCCACATTATAGGACTATATGATATGATATATCCTGGTACTAGAATGGTGTATTACCCTTTTATTAGAAAGTGAATGCTTAGCCTGTTTTTAGGAGTATCAGAGTTTTTGGTTGTAGGTGTGTTATCACCTTTTAAAGATTAGTATGGTTGTCATCGTGCAACTAGTCCAAGGAACCTTGTTTATGTTTTGGAATCATATAAACGTTACGTTTACATGCGTGGTTGGTGCTTTAATCATAGAATTCTGCAAATCTTATGTAGAATTGCTTATGATGTAGTAATAATTGACAAAAAGCCTTACAAGTCATTGGATAGCACTTGTTGGGTGCCTATCTTAATAACGACACTGTAGGATGTGAAAAAATGTAGGAAATAGGAACACATAAGTTTGGTTAAACATCACTATTGGGCCTCATCACTGTTGAGCTAGCAGGCTTGTTAAAGTGAGGTGGGGAGGGTCAAGGGTGTTATACAAATTGGCAAGGAGTGAAGATTACTTTTATTTTAAATGGCATATAGTGGAACACTATTAATTACTATTCATAATTTGTATGCTTCATTAGCATCTTGATTATGTTAGGGTCATACTGGCACTAAGTCTTTAAATGTCTTCAGAAATTTTGTAGTTTTAATTAAAGTATATGGGAAAATTGCTGTTGCTTCTTTTTATTTATCTTCTAGGTTCTGACTTTCTTTCCTATTTTTGTGTTTCTATATGGTTTTAAGTGTGCACACGAATGCTTTTCAGCTTCTGTAAGCGCATTTGGATCCATGAAATGAAATTAGGAAAGCCAGGTGGCACTCTTATGCGTCACTATATACCTCATACCCAGCTTTAATATAAGTTGATTTTTCTTTTATTGTGCATTATTTTTGTTTAATCCTCTGCATCACTTGATAAAATCTGCCCTCTATATGTAGCTTCTTGGGCGAAGCAGCGGTTTTCAAGTGGCTTCAACACATCGTCCTTGCACCAAGGGACTTTGGATGTGGAGTACACCTTTGAAGAGAACTGGTCTGGATGGAACTGAATACAGTCTTGTGTTGTTGGATACTGAAGGAATTGATGCTTATGACCAAACAGTATGTATTAGCGGCTTACCCTTGTATTAACAGCCTATCATTTAGACATTGACAATGATCTGTGTTGACTATCATTTATTCTGGTGATTTTATTTGGTTGTTTTTGTGTAATAATAGCATAATACTACGTATTTGTAATTTTGTACAATGTTTTCTCATGTGTACTCTTTCCCTTTTGGCAGGGGACCTATAGCATCCAAATATTTTCCTTGGCTGTTCTGTTGTCGAGCATGTTCATCTACAACCAGGTACATATTTCTGAATGAATGAATTAGTCATCTTTGGAACATGGAAGGAACTGTAGACTGATACTTAGGTGCTTCAGTTGTAATTTTTTCATTTTGAAGGAAGCTAACCTATAAGCCTTCTACTTCTTCTAGATGGGTGGTATAGATGAAGCTGCATTGGATCGTCTCTCACTTGTCACGGAGATGACAAAGCACATTCGTGTCAGGGCCTCAGGTGGAAAGTCCACTGCATCTGAACTTGGGCAGTTCTCCCCTGTCTTTGTTTGGTTGTTGCGAGTAAGACATTTTATTCCTTTTATCCTGATATTAATTATGTCTGTTGAATGCTGAATGGATTGACTGTTCCCTAGCTGTGTATCATCTTATAATTCGTCAAACATAACCTCTGGTCCTGTTGTGCCCATTGGAGACTTTTGGTATGCAATGACACTGTGCTTCCTTTCCAACAGGACTTCTACTTGGATTTGACAGAAGACAACAACAGAAAAATTACTCCACGGGATTACCTAGAACTAGCACTGAGGCCTGTTCATGGTGGAGCAAGGGACGTATCTGCAAAGAATGCGGTATGATAGACTTTTATAGGTGAAATGTAGTTATGTACTTCTGCTTAGTTAACTTGCATATGGACTATTCTTATACTTCTTTTGTTGTTCTCGAAGATACGGGAGTCCATCCGTGCACTTTTTCCAGATAGGGAATGCTTTACACTTGTGCGACCTGTGAACAATGAGAAAGATCTCCAACGTCTCGATCAACTTCCTGTAAGTATTTTTTTTCTCTCTTGGACTAGAGAATGTCTGCTATTGGTGGTCCTGTACTTGAAATGCTCAACACATATCATACGTCGTAGGTAGAGTCAAACTTTTCCTGAGCTCTCCATTAGCACAAGTAGCAAAGTACCCACACAACATTTGTTATATATATAGTGAAAATGTATTATTTTGTGCATTTTCCCAGTAAGGCAGTAACTATGCATTTTTGTTATGGTAATATTACACACTTACCTGATAATTTTTTTTTATTAAACCTGTAAATTTAACTCTGAAAGTGCGCTCTTGAAACAAATCGATACTTGAATAACCGAAGTTCAAACAATTGACTGCATGTGCAAATTATGTTTGTCCCTTCAGGAGTTAGAATCGTAATCCATGTTCCTGTGTAGTCATATTGTTCTACAGATTGATGTTGATACAATTTTCCTAATTTCTATGCAGCTGAGTACTTTCCGGCCAGAGTTCAGATCCGGTTTGGATGCTTTCACGAAATTTGTTCTCGACCGAACAAGACCAAAACAACTTG
The DNA here is from genome assembly GCA_027790015.1 of Cymbopogon flexuosus. Classification (NCBI taxonomy): domain Eukaryota; kingdom Viridiplantae; phylum Streptophyta; class Magnoliopsida; order Poales; family Poaceae; genus Cymbopogon; species Cymbopogon flexuosus. The sequence continues at coordinate 3,592 of JAKNSH010008090.1, forward strand.
GAGCTAGTACAATGACAGGCCCCATCCTTGCTGGATTGACACAATCATTTCTTGACGCCATTAATAGTGGTGCTGTCCCTACAATATCTTCATCATGGCAGGTATATTAAGATTAATGACAACAATATGGTTTATGTTGCTTGCTTCTTCTTTTTGGCTTACGTTTAATTGATGTAATGCCATATGTAATAACCTGGTTGATTGATGCACAGGTTTGTTTTGAAAATACAGATTGCATTAACATGAATTTGCAACTGATTTTAATTTATTATGCAGAGTGTGGAGGAGGCTGAATGTCGGAGGGCATTTGATACTGCTGTGGGCACTTACAATTCTTCTTTTGACCACAAAAAAAATATAGAAGAGGTAGGGTCGCTAATCGCTAATAAGTGAATTGCTGAATGCTCTTATTTGAACTTTCTGGAATTCCATTTGACTTGTTAACATTTGTAGGATTCTTTGAGAGAAGCACATGAAGATGCCGTGAGGAAGGCTGTCAGTGCTTTTAATGCTTCTGCTGTTGGTGCTGGGTCAGCTCGTACAAAATTCGAAACGCTTCTTCACAGTACCCTCAAAAAGGCATTTGAGGTGACGTTATTATTACCGTCAGCTGCTTTTGAGTCAGCATGCCCTCTTACTATTTTCTTTCACATGAACCATTGGTTAATGCTTGCTGCAGTAAATTCTTTTTAATTACAATTTATGCGTGGCTAGCTAACTCTGAAGCACATGAATGCAGGACTACAAAAGGAAAGCTTTTCTGGAGGCTGACCTGCAATGTTCAAACAAAGTACAGAACATGGAATCAAAGCTTCGAGCAGTATGTAACCGTCCTGATGCAAAGTTAGATGACGTAGTCAGGGTAAGACAACGTAAATTTCTTTTGCTGCTGTAATTAATCGTCAGTGCCTTATCCTTCGTTATTGCTTATGGTAATATCCTTGTTTGATTGACTGCAGCTCCTTGATGGCCTGATCACAGAGTACGAGTCAACAGCCTATGGCCCCGTAAAATGGAAAAGGCTAGCCACATTCTTACAGCAGTGGTATTCATCTCTTCATTTGTCCTGTTGGTTAATGCGGAATGATGATCTCATTTTCTCAAATAATCATTTTATTTTTTTGTTGGAATGATCACTGCAGTTTGGCTGGCCCTGTTCTGGACCTTTCCAGAAGACAGTTGGAGCATATAGATGCTGAAAGAAATGCCCTGAGATTGAAATGCAATTCAAGCGATGATAAATTAGCATTGCTCAGGAAGCAGCTTGAAGCAAGCGAGGGTCACAGAGCTGAGTACGTGAGGCGCTATGAGGAAGTTCTGAATGATAAACAGAAAATTTCGAAAGATTACTCTCTTCGTATAACTGAACTTCAGACGAAGAGTAGCAAGTTGGAAGAACGGTGCTTGAGCTTGTCTTCTTCTCTTGAAACCGCAAAACGGGAAAGCAATGATTGGAAGAGGAAATATGATCATGGTATTTTGCAGCAAAAGGCAGATGAGAGTAAGCTAAAATCCCAAATTGCTTCTCTGGAGTCTAGGGTGAGTATCAGTGAGGGCAGATTGTTGGCAACACGTGAACAAGCTGATTCAGCTCAAGAGGAAGCATCAGAGTGGAAACGCAAATATGAAGTTGCTGTTAGCGAGGCCAAAACAGCTCTGCAGAGAGCGGCTGTCGCACAGGAACGCACAAATAAGAAAGTGCAAGAGAGGGAAGATGCTTTGAGGGCAGAGCTTGCTAACCAATTATCTGACAAGGTAATCAATTCTCTCAATGTTATTATGGCGCAGAGTGTGGAGGAAAATTATGGTATATTCAATGTTATTTTTCTTCCAAGTCTTATTATGTGCTTCTTGGTCACTTTGTATTTGTTTTTATGTGTAAACAGGAAGAGGAAATTTCAAGATTGCATGCAAAACTTAGTCAAACCGAAATTCATGCTACAAGTTTGATCTCGAGGCTTGAGGTATGCCTCTCTCCTATCTCCTCCCTGTCCCTACTTCTCAACATAATCTCATATTGCAATGATCAAATTCAGGCCACTGAAGCAAAGTTGAAGAGCCACGAGTCGGATTCGCTGGCTTTGAAGCAGGAGATCAGGTTACTGACTGATAGCCTGGAGTCTATTAGAAGTGAAGCTATGTCACGTGAGAAGGAAGTCAAGATCCTGGAACAGGAAAAGAACCATATTGAGGAAAAGTATTTGTCACAGTGCAAAAAGTTTGACGAGATAGATATGAGATGCAAGGAAGCTGAAAGGGAAGCGAGACGAGCAACAGAATTGGCTGATGTAGCTCGTGCAGAGGCTTCTGCTTCTCAAAAAGATAAGGGGGAAGCTCAACGGCTCGCAATGGAGAAGCTTGCACTGATAGAAAGAATGGAGCGACAGGTTGAGGCTCTAGAAAGGGACAAGGCTAAGATGCTCGAAGAGATTGAGAGACTTCATCAGTCACAGAAGGATGCTGTGTCCAAGGTCAAGTTGCTTGAAAGAAGTGTTGATGAGCGGGAAAAAGAAATTGATGAGATGTTGAAGCGGAATAACCAGCAAAGGTCCAGCACCGTTCAGGTGCTTGAGAGTCTGCTGGCAACAGAACGTGAAGCATGCGCTGAAGCCAATAAGAGGGCAGAGGAGCTATCTTTGATGTTGCAAGCAACTCAAGGCAAACTTGACATGCTCCAACAAGAAACCACACTTGATAGCAAGCTGAAGACCTCTGCTAGGCGCTTAAGGGGTGAAGCTACAGAGTCTGTACATGATATGGATATCGATGAGGACAATGGGAGGCGCCGGAAACGATCAAAAAGCACAACAAGCCCTTTCAAGACCAATCACACAGAGGATGGTGGTTCCGTATTTATTGGCGAAGATAGCTACAACGGGAGTCAGCAGGGGACAGAAACCGGTGAAGACTATACCAAATTCACTGTGGTGAAACTGAAGCAGGAGCTCACCAAGCACGGGTTTGGTGCTCAACTCCTCCAGTTGAAAAATCCCAACAAGAAGGATATTGTTGCCTTGTATGAGAAGCATGTCGTCGCCAAGTAGTAGTTCCTCGGCAATACCTGTATGATTACTCCTTATGCTTTCTAGACTTCCCTGTAGTATTGAAACTTGAAAACTGACACGATCGAGATTGAAAACAATGCATGTAACTTAGCTTGAATCTCTGGGGTGTGTATTTCTCCAATGGTGCAGTTCATTTTTGCATGCATCATCAGCAAGCACTTGTATCAGTTTGCAGACGTTATTGAAAAAAAAAAAAAATCAGTTTGCAGTCGTTATTGAAAAAAAATGCTTATCTTTTCGTATGTGCTACTGGTGAGATTGAATCTGCCGAAGTTCAAACTTGAAGGAATGAACTGATCGAATCTCCGGAGCAGCATTATTTTTTCATACATGTGGGTGGTTTGAGTAATCGAGTGACAAAGAAGCTAATGCTCAATTTCAAAATAAAGGCATGTTAAGCCAAGCCTTTCCTTTTGCTTCAGCTGTAGATATGCATTTCACATGTTTAGGATGTGTATCTCACTTTGGAATTTTTGGTCAAATAAAATATGAGGATACGCCTATTAATTAATTTTAAACGTATGGAGTAATCGATGAACTATAACAAAGAAAATTCGTAATCAATATACACCTTGAAGACTTGCTCAAATCCTTGCACGCCTAAAAAGGGATCGGAGGAGTTCGTATAAATGAACTTATAAGAGGAGTTTGTAAATGAACGTGAAGTTAGAGGACAGGAACATGACATTTTTATACAGTCCCAGCACAACTTGGGTACTGCGATGTAAGTTTTCAGGTCCTGGTGGTTTGCCCTGATGACATGATGACCTGCTCCTAAATGCCTATTTAGCCGGTAAATTTGATAGGTGTGTAGTATAAGTATAAATCTCTTGTCCTGAATTCTTGACATGATTCAAGGGCCAAAACTAGCCCTTGCTGCGTGCACAGCAAAGTTTGGCATGAAGTGGGGAGCAGCAGCAGGGGCAGGAGGTGCCCTGTTACCTGCTGGAACCCCCTGGCCATACTCCATCATTGCTCCTGGTCCTGGGCTATAGAACTGACCAACGTCGCCGTTTGCTTCCCTGAGGACGCCACCACCACCACCACCCTGGTGATGGCCGGCGGCAATAAGCGCGTCGCTGCCACCGGTGACGGCAGGGACGACGACGGCTTCATGCCTGCCCATGGTGGAGCCGCACTGCCTGGGCTGCGTCTGGAAGAAGACCTTGGAGACGACGAGCTCGCCGTCGCGCTCCTCCTCGTCGGAGCCGAGGTGGTACTGGTGCATCACCCAGTTGGTCTTCTCGGGCTTGCGCCGCTTGCCGTAGTTGGTGTAGAGCACCAGGATCTTCTTGTACCCGCGCGGCCTGCCGTTGCACAGCACCGGCCTCGTCTTTCCCGTCTTGTGCCACCGCGTCTCCCCGCCGCCGCCGTCGTCGCCGTCGCCGCTGTGCACCTTCCGCCGCTTCCTTGTACCCGTCGTGTACGCCCTCGATGGCCGGTGGAAGAAGTGCCGCACAAGCCCGTCCTTGCTCACACCTGAAATGAAATAAAGAGTATCGTAGCTCGCTCGAGTGATCACTGGTCATTACAATCTCATCATCAGCCAGGCAGCACATCGATCGATCGATCATCATGGATTGGATGCAGATCCAAAAGAAAACATGGGGTACGTACGTACCGGGGAGCCTCTCCGGGTGCGTGTAGCAGATGCCGTTCTCGCCGTCGATGGTGGGGATGAACTCGTCGACGAGCGGGTGCAGCTTCCGGGTGTCGGGCCTCGCCTTCCCCTCCAAGTGCTCCAGCAGCTCCTGGTCCGTCGGGTCGAACTTCACGCCGGCCGGTAGCCCCGGCAGGTCCTGGATTGTCGTGCTCTCCTGACGACCACACATTATATTATTATTATTTGTTCATGGAGCCCTCGATCAGCTGCAAGCAGCAGCATGCCATGGAATGGAAGAGTGATGCATGCATGCACCGACGCACGGTTATTGGACACGCACGCGCGAACTCCGATCCGTACCTGCTCATATTGCGCGCGGTGGCCGCAGGAGGGGCACATCTTGACGAGCACGGCGAGCGACGCCGCCGCCTTCTTGCCCACGGCGGCGGCGGCCGGGGACAGGCTGCTCTCCACGGCGGCGCGCACGTCGTTGAAACCATTGCACCACGTCATAGCAACCAACAACCCTTAGTGGCTGCTTCTTCGTTCTCGATCGACAACAACAACGAAGCGCCACGCGCGACGATTGCCAGTAACTCTAGTTGAACGACGACATCTCCAAGTCCATCTGATCCATGATCGAGGACGCCGGCCGGCCTGCAGGCAATCGAAGAAAGCTAACACAAGAGCTAACGCCCGGCGGCTCTGCTGCAACAGGGTTAAAAGAAGACGACGCCGACGACGACGAAGTGAGGAGAAATAAAGAGAGGGAGACGACGCGACGACGACGACAGGGATCGGAGAGGGGAACAGCAAACAAAGGGGGTTGGTCAAGGATAGAGAGAGCGCTGAGGGCGAGAAAAGAAGCAAGCTATTAGCTGCTGGATAGATAGCTTGTCCCTGTTAAAAGCTACCTGCGATCACACACACCACCGTACACTGTCTACGTACCTAGTCTCGGAGTGCAGTGATCTCCAATCTCCATTGATCCCCCCGGTCCAGCCCAGACGGTAGTTAGTACACAAACAGTGTGTACCATCACATCCACATCACGCATGCAAACAACGCAATTACTTTTCGATCCACGATCACGGTAGTTTCGATCCCAAGACGGCGACCGATCGAGAGGTAGTTTTTCTTCCTCGCTACTTTTATTACGTTGTTTGGGCCGACCAGGACAAGTACGTGTGTAGAACGAAGCTATAGGAAGCACACAAGCAAGCAAGAAAGCTAAGGGTAGCTAGCTAGCTAGGATCCATACACAGTAGGTAGATGATGGCATGTTGCTTAGTCCTCACGTATAGGCACCCGCAAATTCTTGCGTATACGTGACAAGGAAACCAGGGCCGCCGGCGCCCGGCGGATTCTCTGCTCCGGCCGGGCGGCCGGCCAGGGCAAAGTACATGAAACATGCGTGCGTGCATGCACCGAACTTATTGTTTAGATCCAATGTTTTTCAAGCGTGCGTTTTTGGCAAACATGCGTGCGTGCGTGAATGAGATGATCGATCGATCGAGAGGGTGTTGATCGAGCCCTTTCCCGTGTACTTAATTAATTTCGCCCGCGTTAAGGGCAGCGGCGACAAGCATGACGATATGATTGACGAACACTACCGACTGCATGAGCATATCCTCTCCTGTCGCCTTATTATGTACTTGGCTTGTGGTCGTGACTATATGGATCGAGGACGTGCATTCAGGTTGCTGTGCACTCTAGTCTCTCATCGGTCATTCGGTCCTAAAAGAATGCAATTTTAGATGTGGCCCAAATCAAACTATTTTAAGTTTTTGAGAAAGTTAGAGAGCGCTGAGCACCGAGAATTGGTTTACATATTTTCTTGGACAAACTATCCATGTAGCAAACAGAGGATTGCTATACTTCAGACGCCTTAATCTACTACTCCTATAAGAATAAACCCCACTAAACCAATTCTCTGCTCTCTCCTTGAGCCACGTCAGCCAATATCAGTTACACCTCCATCATATGCCAGTGGATCCACCTCCATCGTACACCAGCGCCGCCCTTGCCTGTGCCGAGTCGTCTCCTCCTGCGCACGAAGAGGGCAAAAGAAACGTATCCCACTTCTACAAGGTCCCCACCGTCTACACCTCGCCACCCGCCGCCCTTCCCCGACCCTCTGCCTCCAAGTGGTCCACACGCCGCCGCCCTTCCCTGTCCGTCCCCTCCACTTCTTCCTTCTTTCTACATCCTAATCTTCTCCCTATAAATGAATACTCGCATTTGGATTCGTCAGGGACGGGGGGAGACCGAGGAGGCTGTGGGGCTAGAGGCCGCAAACAGGGAGAGGCCAGCGCAGATCGAGACCAAAGCCACATACCGTTGTCTGGTGCTCCCCGTCGAGCCTCGGAAGTTGCCGCACAACCAGCGCCGCCTCGCCGCGGCGCCGGGGTCCCCACCCCCGCCGCCATTGGCCTCCGCCGCGGCCGCCGTGGTGCCGACCGCTCGGTACCCGAACAGTCAGCTCCCCTGCGCCGCGCACCGGTCCCCGCTCCCGCAGACCGATTCAGTGGACGGCTCCGCGCGGGTAGAAGGAAGGCCGCCGGCCGGCGGGTCCTCGCCTTCGCGAGGTAGTACCCCGGTCGCGCGGCGCTCAGAACTTCGGGCGCCGACGCGGTGCCACTCGTCGGCACCGCACTCTACCAGAGGGAGCGCGGGCACCGGCGAGAGGGCCCGCGGCGGCGCCGCCATCTTTCTCCGTCGTGCGCCGTCACTGGCCATCGCCGGCGGCGGCTGCGAGGTGGAGACAAAAGGAAGATGAGAAGAGAAGAGAAGGAGTGGGAGAAGCCGGACTCGGTCCGGCGGCGAGCGCTGCTGCTCAGAGGAAAAAAACGGGAGGACTGAAATGAGAAATGGAATTAGGGTTTGCAGGGGAGCCGGCGTTTTGGGGTTTTGTTACCCCTACTTGCGCGGACAGCCGTCCGATGCTGATCAGCGGTCACAAATGACCAGGCCGTCCAGGCCCAGGCGGACGCGCCCGCGCCGCGCGCGAGACGGGCCGCAGGCCGCATCGCTGGATGGGCCGAACGGTTCGCCCCCGGCCTTTTAGCAAACAGTGAGTTTTTCCTTTTTTTTTTATGTTTAGCCGCTCGCGCACTTAGCTGGGCCATGGGCTGCTTCGGCCGATGGGCCTTTTCGGTCGCCCCGGCAAACAGGTATCAATGGTGTTGTTAGATGGTGTACTATCCAAATTCTTCCTAGGTAACTTTTATTGAATACCATTTTAACACATTTATATTCCTTTTCATACCCACGGCAACGCGCGGGGAATCCTCCTAGTATATTGTTAAAGCGGGGAGCTACGAGCCCATGTCATTTTCGCTTTTTG
>JAKNSH010008343.1:0-12788 GCA_027790015.1 Cymbopogon flexuosus
GAAAGAGCACGGGTGACGGGGTTGCCAAGCTACGTGCGCACGACGCCGGCTGCCGAGACACCGCGCACGCTCCTGCAGGCATGTACTCCTCTGCTTTTCCTCCTCGCTCTTTCTGGTTTCTGCGCCCGCCGTAGAAGAAGAGGCATACAGAGTGCAGCATGGAGGTAGGACGGGAAGGAATTTGGTTTGGGGGTTTTGCAATCGCCAAAAAAAAAAAAAGTTTCTGCAAGAAAACTATTTGGATTAAATTCTGAGAGGAATTTTCTTGTGATGATAGACTGGTCACCAGTTCTTAAGCGATCTGTGATGAGTGAATGTTTACTAAACTCGAATTAATTTTGTGCAGAGAAAGATGATCGTTGGGGTTTTTGTACCACTTTGCTGCCTGTGAAAGCCCGCTGTGTAGGTGGTGATATCAACATATGATGGTGCGCAAGAGATTGGTTCATAGATCCCGTGGCCGTCGAATTCCAACTATGCCACGTGTTCCAAACTCGGCTCGGGTACATATTCTTTGATTGGGTGTTTTTCTTTAACCACAATTTGCCCATTGAATCCATATTAACAATCAATTGTAATGCAGGGAAAACGATCTACCAGAAGGAAGAAAGATGAGAATGATATGTGTGCATTTGATCTGCTTGCAACTGTGGCAGGAAACTTATTAGCAGATCAGGACAATTCATCTAATGTTCCTAATACCAATGCAGCAAAAGCTAAAAAAAGGAAATCAGTCAAGGAAGAACACTTTGATGAAATTCTGCCTCCAAAAGATGTGGCTATGGAGAAAGATGTGGGTTCTGGTAGTGTCAGTGCCTTTCCTAGGCAAGCTACCAACTGCTTGGCAGAAAACACGTCGACAAGAAATGAAGCTGAATCAATATTAGAGTCACTGACAATGAAACCAAATTTGTTAGCAAAAATCCCTGAGTGTGGATCTTATGGAATACACCATCCAGGATCCTCAAGTTCAGCAGAGCCTGGACAAGTGCAGCAAGCTGAACCTAAAGTGATCAGAAGACAAACAGATGGGCATGCTGTGGCTTACGCTATATCTGACTCCGTGGATGTGGATGGCAAACCTCTGGCTCTGGTTAGTTCTGACAGTAGCTCATGTGTTCCTCTAAGCAGCCGTGACAAGGAACATCAAACCTCTTCCTTGTATCAGGGTGAAGTGCAGCATACTGCAGATAGAGATGATGATGAAAATTCTTCTGGGTGCACACATCCAAGCACCATAGAAAATAAGGGTTGCAAACCACAATATCTAGGTAACCATAGGATAAAGAAATTGCTTGCTTCGAAGGTAAGGAAGGCAGCACGTAATAAGATTTGTGGTGGGATTCCATCAAAAAAGATTTGTGGAGGGTTGTCAAACAAAGGTATGCCAATCCCACAGTGTTAATGTTTGTTTTATTTATCTACACTACTAAATGATCCATAGCTGCCACAAAGACAACCATATTTCCATTTGCTTCTCTCTACTTTCATGGTTACTAGCCAATCCAGGAATTGGACTAATCAAGGGCTACCGGTTGTCTTAATCAACTAGGTAGCAAGCTAAACTTATGTGGGAAAAAGATATCCACCACACGTCAAAAGGTGCAAAGGACGATTTTCAAGAAGAAAAAGCTGGCACATCATAAGACATCTTTTGCTAAAGAGATGCTAACTGAAGAAGGTATTTTGTACTGTCAAATCACATTACTTGGTTATTTGAAGTCTTCAGTTTTTTAGGATTATGCAGACGCAAAGTTCTTATATCGCACTGAGTCAATCAAACTCAATCTTCTACATGGCATTGATGGCCTCAGTTCTTGTTTTAATTCTCTTACTGAAAGAAAATGTCGCTTGCCGTTTCAGCTAGCGGGACATCGTTTGCTACTGGAGGTCAAAATAAATCATGTGAATCTGAGAACTACCATGGTATTCTTGGATACTGTAGTGTTATGGTCATTGCTGTTGAATCCATTGCTTATCATTTTTGTTTTCCTCTTTTCAGTTAAGCTAAGAATCAAGTCATTCAGCATCCCAGAATTGTTCATTAATGTCCCAGAAAATGCAACCATTGGATCACTGAAGGTAAACAATACGTGGTCATACACAAGTTATTGATAAGCAGTCATGCATTCATTTGGCATCCCAATCTTTTTGGTGTTGCTGCTGTTAATTTACTATACAGTATCATTGATGAAATCTGCAAGGCTGCAAGAGCGCACTTAACTTGATGGATTTATCTGTTCGTTCTTGAGAGAATGTATGCAGCGTAAGATTATTATAGATTGATTTGGGGTTACATGATACATGTACATATATAGGTAGAGATAGGGGCGGCTTATGGAAACAGAACCGGCCTCGGTATCTCTACCAAATACAACTCAATCTACACCCATGTTGGACAAGAAATCCAACGCAGGGTAGCTACACAGGCTAGTCGCAAGGCCCAGGCCCAGACCAGCCATATACGGCTGTCTAACACGCCCCCACAGTCGAAACACTGGTGCGTGGTGTAAATGAAGTTGAGACTGGATCTGAATTCCTGAAAAACCGAAGAAAGCACGCCTTTCATGAATGTATCAGCGTATTGCGAGGATGCGGGCAGATGCAGAACTCGAACATCACCAAGAGCAACACAATCACAGACGAAGTGGAGATCAATCTCAATGTGCTTGATGCGCTGATGTTGCACTGGATTGCTCGACATGTAAACTGCGTTAATGTTATCACAGTAGACCAAAGTGGCATGATGCAAAGGATTGTGAAGGTCCTGAAGGAGGTGGTGCATCCAGGTGCCTTCGGCAACAGCATTTGCCACGGCGCAGTACTTAGCTTCTGCAGTGGATCGAGATACAGTTGTCTGGCCCTTGGATGACGAGGAGATTAGGTTGTCGACTTGTCGCCAAGGAAGACCACATAGCCAGAGGTAGACTTGCGAGTATTCGGATAACCGGCCCAATCAGCATCTGAGTAAGCCACAAGATCCGTCTGGGATGTCGGGCGAAGAAGAAGACCCAAGTCAAGTGTGCCTGGAAGATAACGCAGGATGTGCTTGAGGGCAGCAAGTTGCGGACTTCGTGGACAATGCATATGGAGGCAAACCTGCTGAACTGCATAAGAAATATCTGGGTGAGTAAAGGTGAGGTACTGAAGAGCACCGGCAAGACTTCGAAAATCTGTAGCATTTTCAGCAGGGGAACCAGCAGCTGAAACCTTAGGATTTGTATCAACCGGTGTACTGCATGGTTTGCATCTGCCATGCTGGCACGATCTAGAATCTCCAAGATGTACTGGCACTGGGAATGGAAAAGACCAATAGGACACCGCTGAACATGCATGCCAAGGAAGTGGTGAAGTTCACCAAAATCCTTCATAGGAAACTCCTGCTGCAAAGCCTGAATAATGGTCTGCTCAGGCGACAAACAAAACAATATCATCCACGTAAAGCAGTGAGCAGTGAGCACAATATCATCCACGTAAAGCAACAGATACACATCATCAGTCCCTCGACAATATACAAACAATGAAGTATCAGACTTGGTCTGCGCAAATCCCAATGACGGAAGGAAGGCTGTGAAGCGACTGTACCATGCACTAGGAGCTTTGCTTGAGGCCATCGCCGTATAATGGTCTGCTCAGGCGACAAACAAAACTGGGATGCACCTAATCTTCAAACCCAGTAGGCTGCACTGAATAAACAGTCTCAGACAGGTTGCCATGGAGGAAAGCATTCGTGACATCCAGTTTGTGTATAGGCCAGTTCCGAGACAGAGCTAGGGAGAGGACTGTGCGAACTGTGGCTAGCTTGACTATGGGACTGAAAGTTCGAGAGAAATCAACACCGGGCCATTGTGTGAAGCCTCGAAGCACCCAGCATGCCTTGTACCGTTCAATGGAGCCCCTTGAATTTATGTTTGACTATCCACTTGCCTGAGACGACATTGCCTTGGGATGGCCAAGGAACAAGATCCCAAGTGTTATGCAGTAACACAGAAAATTCCTCTTCCATGGCAGCTCTCCAATTTGGATCAGCAAGGGCAGCGCAGTATGTCCTGGGTGCTGGAGATAATGGTGCTGCATGGTATAGAGTCGGGACCCGGAAACTGTGATTGGCCATTGTAGTCATAGAGTGCTGGTTCTGAAATGGCAAAATAGGAATGACACCAGCAGGAAGGTGTGCTGCAGGCTTAGGAGATGATGCTGCTGGAATCTGTCCAGGTGGCAAACCGGCGGGGAGGCGAGGGCCACGGGATGAATGGTGCAGTCGCAGCGCGAGCGCACGCGTGAGAAAGGTAACGCCAGGATCGAGCGGTTGATGCAGCGGAAGAGAGGAGTATTGAAACTAATTTGATACCATGAGAGCCTAAGGGTTACATGGTACATGTACATATACAGGTAGCGATAGGGGCGGCTTATGGAAACAGAACCGACCTTACCGGTATCTCTACCATATACAACTCAATCTACACCCTTGTTGGACAAGAAATCCAACGCAGGGCAGCTACAAGGGCTGTCTGCAAGGCCCAGGCCCAGACCAGCCATATATGGCTGTCACAGTTCTGCAGTGGGTACAAAATTTAGTAATACAGAACATGCTCCAATTGCTGGATTGAGTTGATTGTCATGTTAGATTTCTGCACTTGAAATTATCAAACAGTTTATTGCAATGTCGAATGAGTCTTCACAATAGTTTTACTGTTACCCTATACAGAGCATATAAATACTTTTATTCTTGTGAGTGTTTCCCAGTAACAATTTGTAGTCCGTCTGTCTATAGAGAACTGTCATGGATGTTGTCAATAGTATAATGGAAGGCGGTCTACGCGTTGGTGTTCTTCTTCAAGGAAAGGATATCCAAGATGACAACAAGACACTTTGTCAAGCTGGGATATGCCATGATAAAAAACTAAATAATGTAGACTTCACGTTGGAATGCAAACATGAACGGGAGTCTCCCGCTGGAGTCATTATACCAGAACAGATGGATTTCCTCACTGCAGATATGGTGGAGCCATTAGCTAGGTAGGTGACTTATATTACAGTTCTCTTAGGGCTCATTTGAACGCCTATGTATCCACCTCAATCCATGTGTGTTGGGGTGGATACATGGACATCCAAACAAGGCAGCTGAAATGTTACATGATTTCCAGGATGAAATGTGAAGAACCTTTTCCTGAAGCTGATGTCGGAGATGACAACCAGCAGTCTAAAGCACCTTATCGAAGTCGCTCTCTCTCGGATCTGTACTCTGTTCATTGTCCTGTTGAGATGGCTTCACAAGACACATCAACAAGCTCCCAAGCCATCATCCCTGTTTCACCTGCACCTTCAGACATAGGCGCTCTAGCCATTGTGCCCCTTTGTAAGTCCAGGCGACCTGAATATGGGCAGAGGCGCACAAGGATGCCCTTCACTGTTGGTGAGGTTGAGGCACTGGTGGGAGCAGTTGAACAGCTTGGGACTGGAAGGTCTGTCTCCAATGAATTTGTTTCAGTTGTGTTTATTTCAGATCACATGTTGGCTCATGTATTCTTCCTAATGTTGTTTTGGTCAGGTGGAGAGCTGTTAAAACGTTTGCCTTTGACAATATAGATCACAGGACCTATGTTGACCTTAAGGTGACTTTTCTTAAACATAAACTTGCATTTTTGTTTCTTCCTCTGTTCCAAATTATAAGTCATTTTGACTTTTTTGGTACATTTATTTTGCTATGCATCTAGAGATAATATATGTCTAGATACATAGCAAATTCTATGTACCAAAAAAAGTCAAAGTGACTTTATAATTTGGAACGGAGGGAATATCATTAATTTTGAGTTGCAATTAAAAGACCTACAAAACCAGCAGCAACAGTGTCATTCTGTTTGATTTCAATGCTGCGTTGGTGATCTAGTGCTCTGCCATAGCCACCTTACATTTCTCTGTTTAGTATTTGTGGTGTTCGAACATACTTTGAAGTAGTTGATTGATGAACTAGGACAAGTGGAAGACCCTTGTTCACACTGCAAGTATATCCCCACAACAGCGAAGAGGTCAGCCAGTTCCACAAGAACTTCTGGACCGTGTCCTCGCAGCACAGGCCTACTGGTCCCAGCAGCTCCAGGTCAAGCCCCGGGGCAAGGGTCGTCGTCTTCCTGAGATTTGCTATCCCTAGAAAGGGTAGCGTGTCCTTGTGTAAATACTGTGCCTAATAGAAACAAGGTAGAAGGGATGTCCAGAGAAACCAGACTAATTTGTGTGTTATTGCAATACTTTCAACAATTTATTGTTGTTTTCATGCTCTGCTCTGTGGTCTCTGTTGAAGGCAGGGGTTCTCTCATTTGTGGAAAAATAAGGGGAGAGAAGCTTGTTTGGCACTTGTAAATGGTGTCGCAAACTTGACATGTTTCATAAGCCTTTGACATGTCGCGGTTCTCTAGTCTAGTATGCTCGAGGGCGCCCATGGTTGAATTGATATATTCGGTACTGACGAGCTTTGCTCAGATTTTGGTCACCACACTTTGGTAACTACTGATGACTTAGTATACTGCTTGCTCAGCTGTCAGCAGTTACTTTCAGTGTATTTATTTTTATATATAAACGCGTGGCCGAGCAAGGGGTTTATGTTGACGCGAGAACTGCATTTCTTGCCGGCTGAGCTTGAAGGGTAAAGGTCTGTACGGATCCCAACTGGATTACAGGAATTATATAAAACTATCCACAGGTCAAAAAAGAAGATAAAACCATCCTAGATTATAGGTTAGATTATTACTTTTTTTTTTTGAGAATATAGGTTATTTGTACTCTACTAGCAATAACTCACCTCTATAATCGAGAGATCTATATAATCTAGATTATTATTAATCTATAATCAAGATTACTATAATACTCCCTCAGTCCTCAAATAAATCAATTTCTAGAATGCAAGTCAAATCATCTTAAGTTTGACTAATAATTTATAGAAAAGAGTAACAAAACCTATGCTATGAAAATGTATTATATGTATTATCTAATGATACTAATTGATCTCATAAATCTTGTTTTTTTTTTCTAAAAAATGTTTCAAGTTTAAAATGTTTGACTTAGGACAACTCTACAAATTTGTTTATTCAGGGACAGAAGGAATATCTTCTATTACCAATATTAGTATAGTTTGATTGGGATTAAAAAAATATCCTAGATTATAAACAATTACGTGTAGACTATTATCTTGATGGTTTTTTTTCTAAAAAATTTCAAGTTTAAAATGTTTGACTTAGGATAACTCTACAAATTTGTTTATTCAGGGACGGAAGGAATATCTTCTATTACCAATATTACTATAGTTTGATTGGGATTCAAAAATATCCTAGATTATAAACAATTACATGTAGACTATTATCTTGATGTTTTTTTTTCTAAAAAATTGTTTCAAGTTTAAAATGTTTGACTTAAGATAACTCTACAAATTTGTTTATTCATCAGGGACGGAAGGAGTATATATCTTATATTACCAATATTACTACAGTTTAATTGGGATTAAAAAATATCGTAGATTATAAACAATTAAGTGGAGACTATATTTACAGCTTTTGTCGACCTACCATGTATGTTGGATGGTACTCCGATACTCCCTCGGTCTCTAAATACATAGATTCTAGAGTTATCTTAGGTCAAATGTTTTAAATTTTGACCGAATTTCTAGAAAAAAAATATTAAGATTTATCATTTATGATATTAGTTAATATCATTAGATTTATTATTTATGATATCAATTAATATCAGTAGAATATATCTTCATATGGTTTTCAGTTTGTTTGATAGGTATTCTTTTTTTTTCTATATAAAGCTAGTCAACTTTAAAAGGTTTTGACTGCTGTTTGGTGACGGAGGGAGCACGTATTAAGCAGGTAAAGGTAAACCACGTCGTGACTTGAATTGAACTGAAGAAGCTACTGAATCTGCGTCCGTACTCGAAGCCTGGAAGTGCTCACCTACCCGCCGCACAGAACCCCATGCAACCACGCCTGTGGCTTTACTCTGCGTGGCCCCATGCATGACATGCAGACGCTTTTCATGCCATGGCTGCTCCTCCCTCCTCTTCAAAAAGGCATCCATTCTTCAGGTTCAGGTTCAGTTCAGGCTCAGGTTCAGTTCAGGCCAGCCTCTGCCTAACGCTACTCGAACAAGAATCGGATCGAGCCAACCAGCATGGATGCAGTTGCGGCAGCCGTCAGTCATGGCCGTCTCCTCCTCCTCCACCTGCACCTGCTGCTGGTGCTGCCGCTGCTACCAGTGCAGGCGGCGGCGCGTGCGACGGCGCTGATCGTGTTCGGCGACTCCACGGTGGACGCCGGCAACAACAACGCCATCCCGACGGTGGTGCGGAGCAACTTCCCGCCGTACGGGCGGGACTTCCCGTTCCCGGCGCCGGCGGGCCGGCGCGCCACTGGGCGCTTCAGCAACGGCCGCGTCGCCACCGACTTCTACTCGGAGGCGCTCGGGCTCGGCCGCGCCTTCGTGCCGGCCTACCTTGACCCGGCGTACGGCATCCGGGACATGGCGATTGGCGTTTGCTTCGCCTCCGCCGGTTCGGGGCTTGATGTTGCCACCTCACGTGTCTTTGTAAGTGCATCGTCTCAACATCTTCTGCAGTAGTATCATTTTTTTCACCATTTCTATTTAAATTTATAAATGTTTAATACTATGTTTCTACAACCTTAGTAAAATATTGATAAGTTTGGTTATATAACATAACTATATTTATTGGAATGGTGAAAATAATAGCGAAGATGTTCGTCGACTACTCTCGTGGTTCTTTTCCAATATATATACAAGTTATTTCTCATGAATGAACCATAATATTAGAAACTAGCATTTAAAAAAACTGGCCGAACATCTCCTAGAGTATTTCTAAATTTCACTCTCTTATTCTCTTTATATTTTTCGCTCTTAAACAGATTCTCTATATCTTGTGTGCATAATCGTCTAATAAAATTACACGGCGAAGTTTTCGCCGTTCGTTCAAAAAAATATATCTTGTGTGCACTCTAGAAAACTATTCTTGTTTTTTTATCTTTGGCTATTGAGAAATTCAAAATAAAAGATAGTTATATACTTATATTTATATAACCAAATAAAGAAGTTATTGGAGTGTATTTTTTTCATCAAAAATCTTTGTTCCTAGTAACTAAGAAGGATATAGACTCTTAAAATTGCTCTTTCCTGGCAGATAAGAAAAAGCAATGCACACGTGAACGGTATCGGTGAAGTGTATTGGCTACAGGACACTTCTATTGTGCGATGATGCTAAATCCTGCACATTAAAGTGTTAAGAGAGTGCTTGGCGCGTGATAAAATTAATCGAATATAAAGTTAGAAATGACAATCTACGGCACCACATTGCCCTCGTGCTTTAGGGCCTGTTTGGTTCCCAGAACTAAAACTAAAGTGGACTAAAATTTTTAACAAGCCCTTAGTTCTGGCGATGTCAAGGATTGGGCTGTCAGGTGCCACCCTCGTATGTGGTGCCATTTTAACAGTATACAGCTGCAGGCGGAAGTACCACGCATGGTACTGTACTTTTTTGCTGCTCTTCTCCGCAAAACCAAGAGGATGTGAAGTTTATACGCTTGCATTGACTGTAGGATGCGTCTATAATAGTTAAAAAAAAAACACGAGAAAACTTTCCACATACTCCGTAAGTCCGTACCACTTTCCTACGTGCTACTGCCTCAGTCAATGCAAAATTATTTTGTAATTTGTATACAAGGTTAATTAAATTTGAGATACATTAATATGTTACTGTGGTCGAAACAGAAATTTATTCCCGGTCAAAAAAAGAAATAGAAATTTAATCTTTTCTAGATGAATGGAGTGCTTTTCAACGACCATTGGCCCACGGAATTTGAATTTACTGCGATAAAGATGTTGCTGAACCAAAATAAAGCCGGCAGCACTTTTGTGCAAGATTCCCGCTGCACATTCGCGGGCATGCAGAGCGAATCCTCGCTCGTGTAGTACGGCAATACTCGGATACACATTGCCGATGGCTACTCTCACTCCCAATTTAACTTTTGAGTCCGTCCCAAGTAGGGACGCATTCGTGTCCAATAGCATTATTTATCATATTCTAATTTGATTTAAATGTCTAAAAATATTATCTGATGCAAATACATGATAGATATTTTGAACCTGCATCCAGGTATCTACTTGTTTTGTAATTTGATTTAGAGTAAATTGCATGCACCATACGACAACTTGGTCACTGGGTGTAAATTAATTAGCCCAACAACTTGTAAAATACTCAACTTACACGTGTATTTCAATTGGTTCAGCAACTTGTCAAATGCTCGATTTAGTATGACGACTTGGCAAATTGATGCATCCATGGTCCAAACATTACAAATACGATATATTTGACTTGTATTTTTTTATCGCTTTTGGATTTTGGGGTTGTGCTATCTTTGTCAAATTGTTTTTGCATTTTGGGGTAATGTCATCTTTGTCAAATTGTTTTTGTAGTATTTTCTTGTATTTTTCACACTCACTTTTTAGAAAAAAGATTCATCTTACTGCTGCTCAATTATTTTTTAAATAATGTGTCCGTAAGTGATATACTCCTACTAATAATCTCACTCACTGTGATGGTTTGTGGTGATCCAGAGAGTGATCCCCCTGTGGAAGCAACTGGACATGTTCCGGGAGTACAAGTCCCGTCTCGCGGACCACCTGGGCGCCGCCGAGGCACACGCCGTGGTGGCCGGCGCCGTGTACGCCGTGAGCATCGGCACCAACGACTTCATCGAGAACTACTTCGCGCTGACGACGACGCGCTTCCTCGAGTTCACGCTGCCCGAGTACACCGACTACCTCGTCGGCCTGGCCCGTGCCTTCCTGGCGGAGCTCTACGGCCTGGGCGCCCGCAAGGTCGGCTTCACGGGTCTCGGCCCCATGGGCTGCCTGCCGCTGGAGCGCGCCCGCGCCCTGGGCCGCGGCTGCGCCGACGAGTACAACGCCGCGGCGCGCGCCTTCAACGCGGCGCTCGCGGACATGGTGCGCGAGCTCGGCGGCGAGCTCCCGGGCGCCGAGATCCGCGTGGCCGAGGTCTACGACCTCTTCGAGGACATGGTGCGCGACCCCGGCAGGCACGGCTTCGCGCGCGCCGACGTCGGGTGCTGCGGGACCGGCACCTTCGAGACCGGGTACACGTGCGGCGCGTGGGCGGCGGCGGCGGCGCCAGCGGGGACGACAGGGACGTGCCCGGACGCCGACCGCTACGTGTTCTGGGACGCCGTGCACCCCACGGAGCGCGCCAGCCGCATCGTCGCCGACCACCTCGTCAACACCACCTTCGGCCGCTTCGTCTGACTGATCCAGTGACCTGGAGTATGTCTGTCTATTGTTGGTTTCCTGATCTGTGCTGTATATTGGTTAATTATTATACTCTCTCCGTTGCAAATTGTGTCATTTGCTAATCTTTTCAAGACAAAATTGTACGAGGCATGCCATATACAGGCCTAGTCAAAGAACAATCAGAAAGATAGTTACTACACTAATTCTCTAGCGAGTACACCGGGACAGCGCGTGCCATCGTCTCCCTCCAGTCCGGCGTCCAGCTCCTCTCCGGTGCCGCCAGATGGATAAACGGTCGTCGGTCTCGCCGTTGCGGACGCTCGACATTCCATGGCCACTCTCTACGTACCCTGAAAACACAAAGCAAATCGCAGAAATCCGAATGGTAAATCACACAGTTTTTGCCCAAACGAGGGAAAAAAATATGCCGGCCACCAGGATGAACTCGTGATGATCTGTTTATTTTTGCACGTAAAAGTACAGTACCTGCTAGTTATGATTCGGGTTTCCGTGGGACCCCGGCACATGGCGGCCGAGGCTGGCCCTCGCTCCCCTGAACGGCGTCGTCCACCGCCACCGGCTGGCGTCCATCTGCTGCTGCGATCCCGGTGACACCCGTGGTGCCGTTACCAGCAGCTTCCGGCCGTTCCGTAAGTAGCCGGAGCTCTCTGTCATCGTCGTCGTCACTGTGGCACGCGCTGCCACCGTTGACGAGGAGGAACTCAGGAGGAGCGCCGCCAGCAGGAGCAGTGCGAGAGTAGGACGGTGTAACAAGTTGGGTATTCTCTCCATTGCTGTTGGCTGGCTCTCGTGCTGTAATCGCGGGCGCCGGCGCAGGGGATCAATTCACTGAGCTAGTGAGGTGCGTAGGCGCGTAGCATGAGTGAGCAGCTGGCCAGGTGCTCGACCTGGAGGAAGAGGAAGAGGAAGGTGTCTATTCCGTCGGACTGCAGTCTGCAGGAAGGAGTTGCGTTGAGTCTAAGTTGAGTCAATGAGATTTGGGATCTGATCTGGAACGGAACGGAGGAAGCATAGTTGTTGGTGGCAGTTAGATATACTAGGTGGTTAAGTGTGGCATAATTTATTTATTTACTTGATGCAACACACTATTAGCTTAGTGGAGCGTCTGTCATATATGCTATGCAGGTTGTGACTATTGGGAGGTTCAATTCACATGTAGTTCAGGCAGAGCCAAAGCTCTTGCCATGTGCGAACGCCGTCCTATGCGCTCAAACACATGCATAGAGAAGTAAAATTAGCTGGTCAAAAGATTCAACCGAGTTATTTAATTGTCCACAGTCACGCTTGACCAAAACTGGCGTCTTTAAGGAAACTGATCATAGATTATCTGGTTGGGTTCTTTGTGGTGGAACCTACATCCATCAGTGTTTAAATTTTGGTGCTCGCACCTTTTCCTGGGATTTTCCCGAGATTTATCGGCGCTATACATTAAATGGTAGGCGACGTCCCCGTCGACA
>JAKNSH010008718.1:0-10181 GCA_027790015.1 Cymbopogon flexuosus
AGCTCGCGGAGTTTAGTACCGTATCGGAAATTCAGAGTTCGTCGAACCAGCTTAAATAGTCAGGCCAAGGACGCGTAGTAACCTTCGGTTAACCGTTTTGAACGAAGCGAGGACGAAAGTTCAAGCGGGTTGCTACGCAGGTGGGGTCCACTCCTCGGTAGAGCGGGTCTGGCCGGGTGCCGGGTCTGGGACGTTACAGAAAGCATTGTATCAGAATTCCTGTAGCATTTCGTTTGTATTTGGTAAAAATTATCCAAACTTTGACTAACTAGGCTCAAAATGTTCGTCTCGCAAAGTAGAACAAAACTGTGCAATTAGTTTTTAATTTCATTCAGTACTCCATGCATGTATCGGCATTTTAATATGACGGAGAATTTTTTTTTCATAGGCCTTGTTTAGTTCCCAAAATTTTCTCCTAAATTCACTATACAAAAAGAAGATTCCCTATCACATCAAAATACCGGCACATGCATAGAGTACTAAATGTAGATGAAATAAAAAACTAATTGCACAGTTTGATTGTAATTTACGAGACAAACGTTTTGAGCCTAATTAATCAGTGTTTGGATAATTTTTATCAAATACAAACAAAATGCTACAATAGCACTACAGTGCAAAAACCAAATTTTGCACATCCTAAATTTAAGAACTAAACAAGACCATAGTAAAATTTGTGGGAGAATTGGGAAAACTAAACAAGGCCTGAAAGGGAGGCGGCGGCGGCGGCTAAACAGCTGTTGAGTTTCAGTTGCTGTTGGGTTTCAGTTCCTCCTTTCTCTCTCGCACACAACCACCTCTTCTCCTCCCCTGCCCCGCTCCCTGCCTCCCTGTCAATCTAGCAGTACAGCTCTCAGTGCAAGATTCAACCTGCCACAGTTCTCCCCGCTTCTGCAGCTCTCCTGCACAGAGATTTACTGCTCCTCTTGTCGGCAGGCTCGATTCTTGGTTGCATTCCGCAGCAGCACCTCGATCTGCTCCTCCGCCGCTCGCCAGATTCGATTGATGTGGTGTGCTCTTGGAGCCAGGGGCTGTAATTTGGCACCAGCTTCCCGTGCTCGTGCTCCCATCCCCGACTTTGATGAGGCTCTCCCATTGTGAGAGCCACTGCGCCGGCCCCTTCCGCTTCATCCCCTGCCTCCCCCAATCCAAAGATGCGAGCCGCGACGCTTCCTCTCCGCCGGCTCCGCGCCCGGCCGCCGTCGCCGAGGAGGAGCCGCCTCCAGTTCAGAAGATAGAGGTGCCGGTAGCCGCCGGGAAGGACGACGACGACGCTGAGAAGCGCGAGGATAGCGAGAAAGCGGCGGCGCCGGCGCCGGTGCCGGTGCCGGGTAAGAGCTGTGTGAAGAAAACTAGCTGCGGCGACGGCGAGTTTGCCGGCAAAGGCAATGTAAAGTGGCTGGATTTGCTCGGGAAAGATCTGACGGAGATTAAAGAGTACGAGCCAAGGTATCTCTCATCTTTATCCATGACTTGCTGCAGTTGTCCATGAATTTGGAATCTTGGGTTAGCGTAGCATCCACTTGGTGGCTGAATTGCCATTATGCGCTGCTGATGTTCTGTTGCACATACATCTAGATCAAACTAGATGAATTTTCTACATGCTTGGATTTTAGCGAGCTAATTTTCTGCTAGACACGGTTCTTATTAAATTATTACTGTGGTTTGTGTTGTGTTGACTTGAGCGTAAGTGTGAAACCATGCTTATATGCCAGCCAGATAGGATCGAAGATATTTCCATTTGTTTAGGTCCAAAGATGGCTGGCATTGTCTTTCTATTCTAGGGATAGAACAAGTCTACTTGTACTAAACAACTTGGGAAACTTAGTGTTTCTGTGAAACATTTAGCCATGTAGGTGTAGGTCTACAAACCCAGTAATTTAAGAAGATGATATTTTTGGGCGGCACTGCATTTATCTGTGCATGGCTGTACACTTGTAGCGAAGACAAAGTTTGCATTTCCCCCCCTTTTTTTGTTCAGAGGACCATTCCAATTTTGTACATAAATCACAATTGTGGATTTATTGCTGTAGGAGTGTTTATTACAGAATCTTTAGCTGTCTTTAGGAAAAACACGGATACAAAATTGCGATTATATGCTCACATCAATGATATTCTATCAGCTCCATATTTGTATATACCAGCAAAATTACATTGAAACAGTCTGAGTGCATGGTTTCATCTGAGCTTTCTCAATTGTACTGCATAATTTTGGATTGCTGTCAGTCAGTATGTTTATATCCTCATCATTTTTTGTTCTGCATTTCTACTTTGAAAGCATTGGAGTAACTCGCAGGTTAGTTGCACAAACTGAGGTTGGTGTGGTTGTTGACATAGGTTTCTAGTTAGGACTAAGAGTTGCCATATAAAAATGCAGAAAGATAAATAATGACAGGCCAATAAAAATTTTGAACCATACACTTATTATTGGTCTGTCACAGCTTTCCAGTAGAAAACCCCCCACCAATCACCATGCTATTTGACTTCACCTTAAAGACTTGACTGCTCTGTAAAAGTTATCAAAGTGACAAATGTAGAAGATCAACATCACTTTCATAGAAGGGTACACTAATATATGTCATGTTGTTATCCAACAGTTCTATCTTAAATGCAGCAATCAAAATCAAACAACAGAGGGGACATTGCTTTCCTTCTTTTTAGTGCAGGGGATATCATGTGCACATCACTCTCAAATAACGTCTCCATACTCTAGAGACGCTTCTGTTCATGTTATGTCACATTTGGATGGATTAGCTTGACTGACTTGGCAGACTGCTGAACCTTTTCCTGCTGGAGCCTTGCTGGTTTGCTAATCTCACCCGGTGCCTCTTGTGATTCGATACAGCGAATGCGGAGACCTGCTTGACGACGGAGACGGCATCTCGACATGTGTTTGCGTTATCCAATGAGTCAAGAAGAATCCTGCTGATTCTGTGAGGGAAAAAAAAAAAAGGGGTTGTTCGCATCGAACATGATGTGTTCTTTCCAGTGGAGGGCCAGGGTGTCTTGTTGTTAACCTCCATGCCATGAGATCCACCGAAGATGCCCAATCAGTTGTTCTGTGTAATCCAGTCTCATCAGTACATGCCAGTATAGATGCTTCGTAGCCTAGCCGTAGGTTTGTACTCATGTGTGCAGTTGGTTTTCAGAGTGGTACATTGGTTACTGGTTGGTTAGTGCAGACAGGATGTTACCTTTTGTAAATCGTTTATACTAGCAGGAAAAATTAGCTTAGTTCAGTCGCTTCTCGAGGTGGTATAAATTGGAGATAGGCCATGTTTAGGTCCCAGAATTCTCTCCTAAATTCCACTATGCAAAAAGAAGATTTTCCGTCACATTAAAATATTGACAGTATGGAATATTAAATATAGATGAAATTAAAATCTAATTGTATAGTTTGGTTGTACTTTGCGAGACGAACGTTTTGAGCCTAATTAGTCAAAATTTGGATAATTTTTACCAAATACTCCCTCTGTCTCTCTCCGTCTCTCCGTCTCAAATTATAAGTCATTCCAAGAATCTTGGAGAGTCAAAGTTTTTTAAGTTTGACCAAATTTATATGATAGGATAATAACAATTATAATGTCAACTAAGTACCATTAGATTCTTTATTACTTATATTTTTCATCGGATACATATTTGATATCACAAATCATTGGGGTTTTCTCTAAAAGTTTTGGTCAAAATTGAAAAGCATTGACTATCCAAAATTCTTGGAATGACTTACAATTTAGAACGGAGGAAGTACAAATGAAATGCTACAGAAATTCTGCTATAGGAATTCTAACCCCAATTCCGTGTGAAGAATGACAGTGACAAAGTCACAAACCGTGTTGTAATTTCCAGCTTGCTGATCTGGAACTGCATGGGGGCAGAACGGGCTCAAAGATAGGCCTGATCTATATTGGGCCGTAGAGCTATCGGGCTTCATTCATTGCGCAGGATGGGCCGCAATTGAGACAGGCCCAGCATATGGCTGGGCCTTTTTCTGAGGGGGAGAGAGAGGGAGACGTTGGCGCGGCGCGTCGACACTGCTGACTGCTGTGCTGAGCCCGAACAAACGGGAGGAGAGGAGAGAAGCAAAACGGAGCTCGCAACCACGGCGGAGAGAGATGGCCTTGAGCATCCTGCTCTCCCCGTCTCCGCCGCGCCTTCCGCTCCCGAGCGCCACCGCCACCACCGCTACGGCCGCCTCGTACCTAATCTTCGCCGGCCAGGAGCACCACCGGCGGCGGCGGCGGCCGCTGGAGCACGGGTGCCGCTGCGGCCGCCCGCCGGAGCCGGTGCTCGGCGGCAGCAGCCCAGGTCGCCGCGACGAGGAGGCGGCTTCAGGACCCCTCGGCCTCGACGGCAGCAGCACGTCCTCCTCGGGTGAGCCGCGCAGGCTTAGCTATATCGTAATTGTAAAGCAATTCGTGTGTTTGTGTGTGTGGTAACTGGTAAGGAGCCGCGGATAAGAAAATTTTGGAGTGGGGTTTGCATTGTGCTCGGAGAGAGGGCGAAACGTGCGGTTGTCTGATGAAGCAAGCACCAGTGGAGCGCTATGACTGATTTTTTTCACAGCTAACTTCTAGAAACTTGATAATCTGTTTGGGGAAGCATCGAGACCTCTGGTTTTCTGCAGTTGCATGACTTCCTTATAGTGTGTGTGGCCATAGGCGATCCAGAAAACATTCGGGAGACATTTCTCTATTTTGCTTGCATAGTTATAGCACCAAGCCACCAACCTTTTCCAGTCAGTGTTCATTTTCAGAAACTTCTCACTAAATAAGATAGTTGGCACTTGTCACGTGCCTTGTAGATAACACAATTCCTAATTCTAGCATAATGATAATCACAGAATAGTAACACATAACATTTTCCTAGTTATTTTCTTTCCTGTTTTGTTCAAGTAAGCGAGCTGTAATGTTTGGATGTCAACTGTCAAGTACCTTCTGCTTTCATTTTCATCGCACTATATATATCTATTCTAGGAAGTGCAAAACCAAGATATCAAGCAACTCTGAAAGAAGAGGACACAAAAAATGCAGACCACGAGGAGTGGCAATATAGTGCAGAAGGCTTTTCGAAGAGCATGTCCAAGTCAAGATACTTGGAAGTATTTGGGGTTGATTTGTCCCCTGATAACGTGGCTGTTGCTATTGTTTATTTTGTGCAAGGAGTTTTAGGCCTTTCCAGGCTTGCTGTCAGCTTCTACTTAAAAGATGACCTTCATCTCGAGCCAGCAGAGGTATGGTGGTGAAAGTCCTCCGTTTGCTTCATCTAGATACTAGTCCATTTCAGCTTTCAATCTCCAGGCACGCGTGCCTTTAAGCAGTACAAGTACATCAAGTGCATTCCCTTAGGACTCTTGTTGTGTGAAAAATATATGTGTAATATGCCTCGGTACAGAGATTAACTTGGTTGGTGTTTTCTAGACTGCAGTTATATCTGGGTTCGCAGCCTTGCCATGGTTGGTCAAGCCCCTCTATGGCTTCATCAGGTTTCACCTAAATACCGACTATTCTTCCTATTATCCCATTCTTTCTGTATATAATATGCACTTAATTGCAATGTTGTACTCTTGATATTTCCCTATACAGTGATTCTGTCCCTCTCTTTGGATATCGGAGAAGATCATACCTATTTCTATCAGGCATCCTTGGAGCACTTTCATGGAGTTTGATGGCCACTATTGTGGATGATAAATACAGTGCAGCACTCTCTATTGTCCTTGGATCACTTGCAGTTGCCGTCTCTGATGTTGTAAGTTGGAAAATGCTTGCTTAGAATATTTCGGTTCAACTTTTGAATTGTACCTTCTAACATTTTCTTTATGCTTTGTTCATTCCATGGAGCTACACTGCAGAGACAGCATATAGGCTGAGAACAATAGCATTTATGCACTAGTTTTAAAACCTTTTCTTAATGAACTGCACTGGACAGTGCATGTGTGCTTTCTGAATTCATGTGTGTTGGTTTGTTTTCAAAATGTAACTGAAAAAAACAATTCAGGTGGTTGATTCTATGGTGGTTGAGAGAGCTCGAGGTGAATCACAGAGTACATCTGGATCTCTCCAGTCGCTATGTTGGGGATCCTCAGCCTTTGGAGGAGTTCTGAGTGCATACTTCAGTGGTTCTTTAGTGGATACTTATGGTGCAAGGTTGTGTTGCTAATAGACCTGATAACAGCTGATGAAGTTTCTTGGTGTTTAAAGTTCACTGATGAGTTGTTCCCATGAATGCAGATTTGTTTTTGGCGTTACGGCACTTTTGCCACTGATGACATCTACTGTTGCAGTTCTTGTAAATGAAGATCGCTTACCTTTGGAGGAATGTTTGGTCTCACTTTCAGTTTCAAGTTCAGAATTAATTGAGAGCTCTAAGAAGCGTATCATGCAGATTTGGAATTCAGTAAAGCAACCCAGCATATTCCTACCCACTTTGTTCATATTCCTTTGGCAAGCAACACCGCAATCAGACTCTGCCATGTTTTTCTTCATGTATGTTCACAGACTCATTTTGTCAGCTTAATTACTATGGACTGTTTTTTTAGATTTATTTCTGAAATCTAACAGCTTTTGAGTATTCAAAACGTGGCAAAAGAAAGTTTGAATTCTTGCATAGAGCAATTAATTCCGAACCTGAAGCTGCTGGTGCTGGAAAAGTTTGAATTCTTGCTGATAACTGCTGGTGCTGGATCTGCATCTAGCTCTGATCTTGGATATCCGTAATTTGAATAGAAATGTTAAAAATTCCCAAAACTAGTGCTGGATCTATATCACGCTTATGTTGATCTTGGATAGCAGTGATTTGAACAGAAATTATTTCCTTCCATGCTGAAATTATCGACTCCAGTGCTGGGGTTCTAAGCTGATTTACTGGTATTAGTAATCAATTGAAAATCTATGAGATATAAGCTATATAGATTATGGTTTACTTGAAAGAAAAATCTGAAAATAATTAGATTTGTCGCATGCTTCTTGGCAATGTGAATAAAATATCATATTCATCACATTTCACTTTATAGTATTATCTCTGTAATGAATCCATATGCTATAAGCTCAAATTTCTTTGTGCTAATTAAGTATGTTTCTTAATATTGCATCTAGATAGGAGCTTATACTATAAGTACATAAAGTCAGAACTTGACCATAAAGTTGGTATTGCTCTGGTATATACATTAGAAATCTCTGTATTGACATCTCTTTGAAATGGCTGAATCTTCATATGCTTATCTTCTGATGCATTTCAGCACAAATAAACTTGGATTTACTCCAGAGTTTCTAGGACGTGTTACGTTTGTTACATCAGTTGCATCCTTACTGGGTATCGGAGTGTATAATTCATTTTTGAAGGAAGTTCCATTGAGGAAAATCTTTCTAGTGACAACAGTGTTAGGCTCTGCTCTTGGAATGACACAGGTCCTCTTCTGTGCTTACTTGTTCTAGTGTTGCTCCTGCAATATATGTTGTAAATCAAGTTTACTTTTGTATTTTTAAGGTTCTTCTTGTCACTGGGCTCAACCGGAAGCTTGGCATAAGCGACGAATGGTTCACCATTGGGGATTCTTTGATTATCACAGTCCTTGGTCAGGTATGAAACAATTTTGCAACAACTACATGATTCAAGAAATTGCTTTGCATGCTTGGTATTTGAAGTGATGATATACTAATTGGAGGGAACAAACTCTAAAATTACACTGTGTTTTGTCTTGTATTGTAATTCTGCAAGGTGGTATCTGCAAAAAGAGCTGTTTTCGTTCCTGTTCATGAAAATCGACATATCAACCTAGTTTATTCCTGTTCCTGTTCCTGTTCCTGTTCCAGTAGGGGCTTTGCCCCTCCTGTTTATTTCAAAAAAAAAAAAAAGACATCAACCTAGTTTCTTTTATATGCCTACCACGCACTCTATGATTGGCACAAAAGGTGTTAGTAATATTAAAAAAGCAGCAAAGGTTTAAATATTGAAAAATAAATAGTAAAGGCATAAATAGCAAAGACTAAATTAATCGAGGCAGAATATGAATATGCTACCAGAGTCGTACTGAAGTTGAATATCCAGATTTAATTATGTCATTCATTCGTATAGTCCAGGTTTAGATATGATACAATAAATTCCGTTGATTTCATAAACATTTTAAACATGAAGACATCTGTATCTGCACCGTGCTCTTGACATAAACTTGTGCTGTAGGCTTCCTTTATGCCTGTCCTGGTGTTGGCTGCAAAGTTGTGCCCTCCGGGAGTGGAAGCAACTCTATTTGCCACTTTGATGTCCATTTCTAATGCCGGAGGTGTTGCTGGTGGTCTAGTGGGCGCTGGTCTAACACAATTACTGGGAGTCAGCAGTGACAACTTTGAAAACCTTGCCCTGCTGATCGCAGTTTGCAATCTCAGTTCCCTGCTACCTCTGCCTCTTCTGGGTCTCCTGCCAGATGAATCCCCTAATGCAAATGTCTCACAAACAAAAAATGATTGATGTTTCTATATCTCCACGCGTCTTTACAAGATGAAAGGGGACTCATCGGAGGAAATGGACATCAGATTGCTTTTGACAGGTGCAACTGATGACGTAATAAGAACATTGAGGTTGGCTGCTCTCCTGAAATTTGTGGGCGCCACACCATCACCATCTCTGGGAGCATGTTGGACCAGGAAAGTTGGCTGCTCTCCTCGCAGAAATCTGCATGGCAGAAAGCAATCAGCTGTGCTCGTGAGCAGGTGTGCCTGTATTAGGATCCATCTACGTGTGCAAATGAGTACTGAGGTCTGAGGCTCTGCAGAATACAGGATTATTGGCTACTGTAGTTTACTAAATACGGAACGAATTAATCTGTTATTCTGGTCTGGTCCTTTGTCTAGCCTATATAGTTTACAAAGAAAGAACGGTTTCTGAAGCCTGAAGATGGCATTTCCTGCGCAGTCTGGTAGAGGAGTGTTTTTTTTTTTTTTTTTCCTTCTCAAAACGGAGAGATAACCATTGTCAGATGAAGAGCTAAGCTGACTAGGAGTATTTGAAAGAGATTAAGATTGCATGGAATACTAGATTGATTGCTTGGAGAGACCTATTTACATATATAGGGGAGAAGATCTGGTGGTTTATAGAAATAGGACCTGCCAAGATCTTCTCCTAATATCTCTCTAACCATACACAGGGCTGGCCGGCTATACCAGGCACACCCAATCATATACATACGCACAACACATATATATTCTAACAGTATTTATTTGGGACAGCATGGTTCGTTGAGTGCTGTCTGGTCCATGGCGTTGGCACGGCTGATCCGGCCTCGGGTGCCCCCACGAACTACGGGAGGATTTCAGGATTAGGGATGCTTCTGCGTTTCGGAATTCATTCACGTAATGCTTGCTACGTGCCTGGGTGGTTTTGCAGACCTGTGAGCTGTGACGAGCTGGACTCGGGGAGGTGTATTGCCACTGAGCGGCTCCGATTTGTTTTGTAATGTTTGGGGACATAGGTTTCACTTTTCATAATGTCTGGGGGACATTGAGTTCAGCTGAACTTGCAGCAGAAATCATAAAGACTTTCCTAAAGCACAAGATCACCAATGTGAATAACTGAACATATCATGTTTACATAATAACTGAATATATCATGTTTGCATAATGACTGAATATATCATGTTTGCATAATGACTGAATATATCATGTTTGCATACCAGAAAAGAAAGAGATCATATTCGTTGTCCTAATTATCACCCTTGTTAAGCTCGAGAGGAAGAACATGTTCTTTTCAGTGGAGGACCCAACTTGGGCAAACCTTCAATGAAAAATCAGAAATGCTTCCTCCCTCCGACACACATAAGTTTTATTCACCTTGCTCCGTAGAAGACGAGGCACATCTGCCCCAGCTTTCATGAGACGCAGAAGGGCAGGGAGCCAGTCTTCGGACGGGTCTAGGGAGACTATTCAGCAGTCAGCCAGCACAAAACAGTTTCAGCTATCCCACTAACAGCTTTACAACAGAAGTGGATGCCCATACTATGTCCTAGCGCAACTAAACACGCCTGTGTCTAAATCACCTGACCTAAAATTTAGCCAACTCCTTTCCAAGAAATACAACAAACAATTCAACACCGGAATATCAATTAAGGGGGGATACATGGAAACCCTATGCAGCTATCACCAACATTCTCTCGTCAGGATGCCCACGCACATTAAACTTGGCGCGTGGATCTCCAG
>JAKNSH010008945.1:0-11380 GCA_027790015.1 Cymbopogon flexuosus
ACCTCTTCGTTTCCTCCTCCAAATTCCTCCCCAAATCGAGCTCCGATTCGACGGCTCCTGCGGAATCGCTCACCGGCTCCACCCTGAAATTCGCCGCCGGACTGGCCCCGCCGATGGAGTAACCAGTCAGGGTACGGAAGCCGATAATGGAGGCGCAGTGGCTTGCCGAGTATCCGCACCAGGGGGCCGACAAGCGGCCGCGTAAGCGGCAACGGCTCGCCTGGGATGTCGCGCCCACGCTGTTCCAGCCCCCCAAGGTATGATTCTCGCGCCGCTTGCCGCCTCGATTGGTTATTAGTTGTGTGGTTGCGATGGTAGTTTTGTCTAGATCTGGGCGCGGTTCCCGCTTAGATTTGGAGTCGGCTGGTTCGATTTGGAGCTCGGGCAATTGGAGATCTGTAGCTTTGTTGCTGCGGATCATCATATAGGTTTGGCCAATTAGTGGTGGGAGCAGGTCGCTGATGACGAGCTATTTTTGAGAAAGACGGGGAAATTTCTGACTGTTCTGCCTTTTGGAGCTTATTACTAACATAAGTTTGGAGATGATAACCTTTTTTTTTTTCAGCTAGAATATGTAAATGTTACAGGGTGAATTTCTCAATTATAAGGACTAATAGAAACAAAACGGTTACAATTTGGGGAGCTCAATGTTATTGCACCAATAATTAACATTCAGTTTTGTGGAATATGCAAGAGCTATGTACTTCAGTTAGTGGCTACGGGACAATGTCAATTGACAGTTCACATAATATCAAGTCATGTAACTGGATGCTAAACATTTCAGTACAAGAAACACAATATCAACCTCCAGATTTTTTTTCGTCGAATTGGTACTTTCTATCCGTATTTGTTGTCAATGACAAGTTTACATGGCTTGTTATTTTTGTAGGCAATTCCGATGCTATATTGTGGGCAGGAACTAATTAATGGTAATTTCACCACTGCATTTCTTCCGCCGCCACCGATTTATTACACCGGGCCTCCACGGAATCTTTCGCCTCCTTGGAGACCAGATGACAAGGATGGGCACTATGTTTTTGTGGTTGGAGAGAATCTCACACCAAGATGTATATTTCTAACTCATTGATGTTCATTTATTCTCCTTGCATTGGGTTGCTTGTTTTTGGTTCGCATCTCTGAATAGTTTGTTTAGATGTAGTGAAAACTGTAGTCATGGAGTTTTCATCTATGCATTGTGGTTCTACATAAATAGCTTCGTCCTTCATAAATTAATCACTGGTTGAATGCAAATTCATGAACATTGGTTCAATGCCGTTTCATGTTCCACATCCATCATTGTGTTCACTGCTGCTTGATTCTCACGTCTATCCTAACTGATACTTCATTATTTTTGGTTCTGTTGGGTGTGCCTAATTGGTTTTGTAATAATTATTACTAACACTGCTTTCCTGATCTTGCAGATAGGATACTTAGCAAGATGGGTGAAGGTTAGTGTGCTCCTTCTGGACTACTATATAGTCTATATTCTATTCTGCAATGATCTTTGTTATTAGTTGGAATCCTTAGTTTCAATTTGAATTGTACAGGACAAGGATGGCATGATCTTTTATGCTCTCAGTCCTGACACTTTCATTGCTTCCATTCCATTCTGTATTTATTGTTTTAATCTTGTGTCACAGGGACATTTGGACAAGTTTTGGAATGCTGGGACTTGGAAAACCAAGAAGCAGTGGCTGTCAAGATTGTGCGCTCCCTCCAGAAATACCGTGAGGCTGCTATGATAGAAATTGATGTGCTCCAGAGACTTGGGAAGCATGACTTTACTGGCAGCCGGTAAGAAATCTACCTCCCTTGTTTCACTTATTGACCCTTTTGGCGAGTTGATGGATTTGCATCGATGGTTCTATGCCTGCAGTTGTGTGCAAATACGGAATTGGTTTGACTATCGTAATCATATATGTATAGTAAGTACATATGCGTCAAGAAGGCTATACTTTTCTTGTTTTTGATGATCATGTTATGATATTGGATTGATGATCTCTTCAGGTATTTGAGAAGCTTGGGCCAAGCCTATATGACTTCCTGCGAAAGAATAGCTACCGTTCATTTCCTATTGACCTTGTCCGAGAATTTGCCAGACAAATATTAGAGTCTGTTGCATGTGAGTACTCTGTTTACTCTGGTAGTCTGGCTACATTTCAATGCAATTATCAAATCTTTTGAATTTCAAACAACATTATTAGAGTTGCAAACTTTCTGAATTCCAAACAATATAATTAGATTACTAAACTGCTATAATTTGGCTTGATTTGGTTAAGCTGGGTTTGCTAGTTCTGATGTGCTTCCTTGGTCCCCTTCGAATGAAGCTGATGTTTGTTTCACCTCTTCAGTTATGCATGACTTGCGACTTATTCACACGGATCTGAAGCCAGAGAACATTCTTCTTGTTTCGTCAGAGTCTATCAGGGTGCCTGATTATAAGGTTGTTACTGAACTTTTAAATTTTTACCTGCTTCTGTATGGTATTTACCTATTAAGGTTCTTCTTAGGACATATATCCATTGTCAAGTTTCCAATCCCTTTACTCAAAAAAAAGAAAAAAAAAGAAAGAAGTTTCTTTAGCAGTCCCTTATTTGCCATTGACATGGCAATGTCATGTGCGAACAACCTGTGTGACAGTGACAAATAAGGGATTATGGAGAACTGCAACATCAGGAATTCCTTGGATTCTTATGTGGACAGGAATTTGACTACCTATTTTATTAACAGATTATGCAGAATTGCAACTGCATAAATACATCTCTTTCTCTAAACTTAATTTTTATTTGCAATGAAGGTATCTATACGACCACCAAAGGATGGTTCTTTCTTCAAGAACCTTCCAAAATCTAGTGCTATCAAGCTGATTGATTTTGGGAGTACGACTTTCGAGAGCCAAGACCACAATTATGTGGTGTCGACAAGACATTACCGTGCACCAGAAGTTATCCTTGGTATAATTAACACCTGCTGACCCACACACAAAGTAGCCAGTTTACCTTTATTTTCTAAATGACATTTACCTTTATTTTCTAAATGACACCATTTTTTTTGTGTTTGTTTTTTTTAATCTTTGCTATTTCTTTTTTAGGTCTTGGGTGGAACTATCCATGCGACTTGTGGAGTGTGGGTTGCATTTTAGTTGAGCTCTGTTCGGTTAGTTTACGAAGACTCTTTGTATTGGAGTACTTGATTAACCTTATCCATATCTGTTGCAACTTTGTGGTGCTTATCTTGATAAATCTCTTGCATTTTTTGTTTTTTCATGATAATATTAGGGTGAAGCTCTCTTTCAAACACATGAAAATTTGGAGCATTTGGCTATGATGGAGAGGGTCTTAGGGCCCCTCCCGAAGCATATGATTGTCAGAGCTGAGTATGTATACTAGTCCTTTGTTATATTCTTAACCTTCTTTTTTTATATTTTTTTTTTGTTGTTGCATGTACATCCAAGATCAGGTAGCTGGTCAGTTCTGTCTTGGCTTCTGCTCATTAACTTATTACTCACATTTATTGATTAATGCTGTTTTACAGTCGACGTGCTGAAAAATACTTCAAGCGCGGAGTAAGGTTAGACTGGCCAGAGGGAGCGGCCTCACGAGAGAGCATGAAGGCAGTCTGGAAATTGCCTCGTCTGCAGGTACATCCATCTCTGATGTACTAATCAATTACTCATTGCTTTGGGAAAGTTCTTATAATTGCAATCTGTGCAGAACCTTGTGATGCAACATGTTGATCATTCTGCTGGAGATCTAATTGATCTTCTTCAAGGCCTTCTTCGGTATGATCCTAATGAGCGCCTTAAAGCACGTGAAGCTCTACGACACCCTTTCTTTACCAGATGCATCAGAAGATGTGGTTTCTGAGGCTACACTGACATTGAAAATGTCAATGCTGTATTTCTTCGTTTTGATGTGTAAGAACTACAAAAAAGTGGAGATGTTCTACGAAAAATGAAATATGCTAACTTGCATTCTGTTCAATGATTTGAAAGGTAATTGTTGTATATAAGCAGAGTTCTCTGACTCTTGATCCATTTTAACTGGATGTCATTTTCCAATTGACACAAATTCCTGTCTTTCCCATTCATACTAATTTGCCAGACTAGCATGCAGAAATCTTTAACCAGGTGGTGTCATTTGAGGATAAATGGAAGTGGTTTCATAGAAGAATGGAACACTATATTTAATGGTGGCATATGGTGATCTCTGGTCAACAGGTAATGATTTTGCATGCATTTAGAATTTGAGTATTTCTTTTGCAAGTTGGCAAATATATTTTCGACATGGCACTTTTGGTTGGTTTGTGTTCTTTTCCTCTTGAATTTGTGATTTTGTCCAGAAATTAAACAATTGCACCCAACTTGTTTTGTATGTCTGAGTATTGCTTGAGATTGGTCTTTATATTTTACAATAAGTTTCACGGTCAGGCTTGGTTTTCACTGAGCTTGAGTTTACCACTTGGTTCGGACGAGTAGACAAACAGTTTACATAAAAGCTAGTCCCTCAGTCCCACTGTGAAAGCTTGGTTTTCACTGAGCTTGAGAAGTCAAACACCACTTGGCTTGGACGAGTAGACAAATTGTTGATATAAAAGCTAGTCTCAGTTCCACTGTGAAAGCTTGGTTTTCACTGAGCTTGAGAAGTCAAACACCACTTGGCTCAGACGAGTAGACAAATTGTTGACATCAAAGATAGTCCCTCAGTCCCACTGTGAAAGCTTGGTTTTCACTGAGCTTGAGGAGTAACATTTTAATTTTGATCCAATATATAAAGAGACTATTACTATTTATTGTACACAATAAGTATCATTAGACTAATTGTTGAATATATTTTCATAATAAGCTTATTCGAAGATACAAATGGTGCCAAAAGTTTCTACGGACCTAGTCAAATTTATAAAGGTTTATTTTTTTGGGACGGAGGTGGAGTTCTAGGAACTACCTATTTATTTCAAAAATTACATAATAGTAAACAGAGAAAGAGGTGTGTGCGTGTGCTGTGTGGTGGTTATTCCGATCTCATCTGTAACGAGTTACTCCGTATAATTGACCTACAAACAGCTTGACCATGAATCATACCTGCCTGCAAACTGCAACCCGTGATCATAGCACGCAAGGTACTCCTTTACACAAAGATTTATGTGTTGGACTGCTTTCTATACAAGCTTTGGTGGTTGACATGTCTCAGAATGAAATCACGATATTCCGCTGGGTATTTTAATTGGTTTTGTTTTTATATTTTGTGCTGGACCAGTGGTGGTTCTTTATGTTGTCTTGTGATCACTAACCTGATGACCGGGGCTTCCATGTACGTACCTTCAATCCTTAACATGTGCTGCAAAAGTGGACGACACAATTTATAACCACGGCGCATGTATCGTGCAGTTTCTTATCCTATCTGGCCGTGCCACGTTTTCTTGTTTTCCCACAGCTGTCACTCTATGCTGATACAACTGGTACGCGTTAACACAAATGAGTGAAGCGTCACCTCTTCTCCTGTACATAATGCAATGGTGACAAAAGCAGGGACACTGGGTTCCAGGAATTCCAGTTGGGACCGTTTGGCCACATGATTCTGGAAATCCATCTGTCGGGCAACCTGTCCGGTACGAGCTTGCTTCGAAAGCAACGTTACAAAAGCAGTGCCAAGTTTCCAACACAGCAGCGTCGTATGCTGCCATGAATGTCTTTGCTGCATCACAGAAGGTTTTGACTGAGGGCAAGTTTAGTTTGCAGAATTTCTTTTCAAATTTCACTATAAAAAAAAAGATTTTCCGTTACATCAAAATGCCGGCACATGCATGGAGTACTAAATATAGATGAAATTAAAATCTAATTGCATGGATTGGTTGTACTTTGCGAGACGAATATTTTAAGCATAATTAGTTAAAATTTGGATAATTTTTATCAAATATAAATAAAATACTACAGAAATTCTAACCCCAATTCCGTGATCTAAACAAGGCCTGAAATAAAGGACTATCCCCGCTTTTATAACGTTATGTGACTGCATATTCTCCTCCTGGTATGACGTGTGGTTGACTGAACCACGATGACCTGCTTTGATCACGTTATGATTGCATAGGATGTGGCGTCTGCAATTCGTTTGGTCAACAAATAGCTACTCTCCGTTTGTGCCGGAAATACTTACTAACCTTTGAATTTGCTACTGTGTGGCGCTGCTGGAGATGAAATTATTGGGTTTGCGTGTTGGTACAGCAGTCGAAAATAGGCTCATCTTTACGAAATTTTGTTTGACTTCCACAGGACAGTTGGCAGGCCACACCAACAACCGATTCTCCTTATCACGGACCAACGCCCAAACCTGTTTGTCCTTTCTACTCGCTCTCAGTCTCAGTTAACAGTACCCCTGTTTTTTTCTTCCAGGTGCTACGAATTGTTCGTCTCCGAATATACCCACGCAATTCACGGTATCCGCATCGCCGGATTGGGTCCTGCACTCCGCCGTTACGATGATCCTTCCGAAATCCAAAATCGCCGTGACGGGCCTCGAACGCTGCGGAAATTTCTGCCGCAGGTGCAAACGTCGGGTCGGAGTCCGTGTCCCTCTGTCTTATCCACGCTCCATGACTGCTGCTCTACAGCCCGGCCCCGCCAACAGTCGCCGAAACGGCCGTGCTCGGCGATGACGGCCTATCTGTGACAGGGCTGTCACGCTCCGCAAGCAGTAGCCGTGGCGCTCGTGCTGCGCGGAGCTAGAGCAACCAGGGCGGCACGGCTATGATTCCAATCATCCATCGACCATCGACGTGGCGGATAGCCTGCGCCGCACGGTTCCTTCCGTGGCCGGATTGGAGGTGGTGCCCGCGCTCGGCGGATGCTTTTCCCCCGGACATGAAAGCCTGAAAGCTACGGGATCTCGACACAGCGGGTCATTGTGGCGTGGCACACAGCGGGTCATTGTGTGTTGCCACACCGTACGCCTTCCATCTTGACATTAGCAGGACCAACCGTGCCAGTTTGTTTTCTCCGGCATGAACAGGCAGTCAAATCGAATCAAATGGAACTGCCCGGCTATTGGCTGTTTGATTTGAAGTATTAGTACGTCGACGATGCTCCAAAACACGTTTGCCTTGCCCCTAATTTCAGACAGATTTTGGCCTGGACATATTGGTGACGTCCTCTGGACATACTGCCGACGTCCTCCTCCGGCTAGCTTCGCGCAAAACATATGAAGTACGTCTCAGTCCTAGATAATGAATTTGTTGACCACCAGTCCCATATAACTGAGTTTTCTTATTGCAACGTTTGGGTAGCACGAGTTCACGCTTGAGTGCTCGACGCTTTCAGTTCAGTTTCCTAAGATGGCGGGGCCTCTTTCCTCGAGGAAATCATGTGCCGCTCGTGCAGTCTCGCCGCGGTTTCCTGCCCTCAAGCCAATATCCGACTCCCTTCAAATCATGCCGTCCACTTTTTCCTTTTTAGAAACAAATCAATCATGGCGCTCCACTTGTTTTTAAGCAAAATCATGCTCCTCCACCTGTAACGGTAAAAATTCTGGCCCACCAGCCCAGTCCCACCAAGTACACCAGGCCCACGACAAGTCAGTTGCCACTTTCCGACGAGTCGCCTCTCCGGGCTCCACTTTCCCACACTTTCCTCGCCTCGCCTCCCTCTTTAATTGAAGAAGAAGAGGACGGCGCACGCGGGCCGCCGGGGGGCTGCTGCTAGTGCGTGCGTTTGCCCGCTCGGCCGCCTGCGTGGCAACTACCAACCAACTCGAAATCCATCCGCCAGTCTCCCACCTCGCGCGCCGCCGTGCCGCGGGAAAGCTCCACCACGTACGGGCCAAACCAGAGCGCGGCGCGGCGCCCCAAGCTCACAGGCAGCTAGGGTTGCGGAATGGCTGCGGCGGCGGTGGCGAACGGCGGGGAGGGGGAGGAGCTCCTCCTGCTCTCGGCCGTCGAGGATGGCCGCGTCGGCGTCGGCGGCGCGGCCGCCGAGACGGAGGAGTCGTGGCGGCTCAACTTCGATGGGTTCCGCCCGCCGGAGGCGCACCAGGAGAGGCCGCCGACGGGTCCGCTCCACCACTGCCTCGGCGTTCTAGGTGGCTGTATTGCTTTGCATCCATGGCGTTTTTTTTTTTTTGTTTGTATATGTATATTTTGTGTTTGGTCGATCTGGTCTTACGCGCCCGTGTTTCGACGACTTGGTTTGTTTTCATACAAATAAATTACGAGTAGTTGCTTTCTGCGACCTGTGAACACGAACGTTGCCGGTATTTTTTGGTTTCTATTAGTAATAGCTAAGTTTGACGCTAGGGTGGACTAGCTTGATTCGTTTTTTAGTTCAGAGCTGGGGATGGAATTAGGATAGTGGGTAGTGTTGGCCTAGATGCGGCCTAGTTCTTACCGATTTGCTATTATGCCACTTTCACTAATGTGTACTATAACCTTTCCGTTGCATAGTTAGCCTTGGGGTTCTCCAAATTCCGCTCCTAACTATTTGAGGAAGGGCAGTCCCCATCACGTGAGGTACTCATTTCTTGGAATGTGCATGCAGAAGTTCTGGAAAATTATTGTTATTTTTTTGGGGGTTGGTGTGGAATTAAGTGGCAACTGACAGATCAGCATACAAGAATAAAGGACATCTGGGTGGCAAGAACAGTTTTTTCTTTCTTTTCCCAACATGTCGGCTTCTAAGTAGTGGGACTGAATGACAAGTCTTATTCCCATCTCAGTTACTCCATTATAGTCTGTGTTCTCCATCGCTATATGAGTGTATTGTTGTTTTTGCTTTAGCTGTCTGGGCTAGTTCTGTTTAGTCCCAGATTCCCTGTATTCTATCTCCGGTGCTATATTAGGAACGGCAGATACAAATGAATTTTGAAGTGTGTCTTTGTAAAAATTAAAAGAGCTATGTGTGCATGGTAATTTTGCTAGTCATTTTATTTTAAGTCCTTTTGACTTTCTTAGTTTGATGACACCTTTTCCCATATCTTCCTCCTTAATATAACATCCATGGTTCTATTGACAGCTCAAGGTCCTGAGGATGTTGTTGCTGAGTACTACCAACAGCAAGTGGAGATGTTGGAGGGTTTTAGTGAGATGGACACACTTACAGATCGTGGTTTCCTTCCTGGAATGTCCAAGGTATGTTATATATGAAAGTTATATTCTAGCATTAGGGAAGGTAGCTTGTCGATGTTAATGATCAAATTTTCTTCACTGCATTTCTTTATACTAATTTTTAATAGTGAGACTGCATCAATATGCCTCATAACCACTCTACTGACCTGCAGGAAGAACGAGAAAAAGTTGCCAGGAGTGAAACATTAGCCATACGGCTGTCTAACATTGCAAATATGGTTCTCTTTGCTGCAAAAGTATATGCTTCAGTTAGGAGTGGCTCACTTGCTATTATCGCATCTACTTTGGATTCTCTTCTAGACTTGTTGTCAGGATTTATCTTGTGGTTTACTGCCTTTTCAATGCAAACACCAAATCCCTACAGATACCCAATTGGAAAAAAGCGAATGCAGCCACTGGTGAGTTTTGTTTTTGTCACGAGCTGTACTTCCAAATTTCTTTGGATCATTTGTTCTTTAACATAGTTTGTGCATTTGGTTCCACTGAACTTTTGAGAACACAGTTCCATTGAACTATCTCAATTGTCAGTATGTGTTAACATATTTCAATTGCTTCATGGGTGCTATTGGTAATTAAAAATTGAATACTCTCAAGGGCTGCGTATCATTGCATTAAGAAGAGGATCAAAAGATACGACACACTTCGCACACCACAAAGCATGAAAATGTTACATGAGTGCCACTGACTGTAAACGACTTCTAACAAACTATCAGGGCAACCAGTTGGCAGCTACATCAAGCTGTGCCACACCCTGCTAAACAACATAACTGCCCTTCCACCAAAATCTCCCTGTATTTGTTATCGCAATATGTAAAGAAGCGCAAATGGCTATTAAAACTATCCATATAAATAGTTGAAGGAAGATATGAGAGTTGTGTGCTGTACGGGGTATTAATAAGTAGAATAGTTACCCTAGATCATTTTTCCTTCTATAGCATCTCTGAGTATTACTGTAATGATAAATCAAAGCTTTGTTTGGAGGGCTCCAATCTGTTTTACATAATTGTCAATCATATGGTTTTTTTCTTGCGACAAGCAATCTATCTATAGTTACTTTTCCACTATACTGAAAATCCATTAAAATATTTGTTCAGGGAATACTTGTTTTTGCTTCTGTTATGGCAACCCTTGGCCTTCAGATAATTCTAGAATCAATACGCTCATTGGCGTCTGATGTAAGTCTCTTCTCTAATAGATTTAATTTTCATTACTCTTTGATGCATTACAATTACAACTTGTGTTCTCAGGTTGGTTTAGAGTAGATATATTTTTATGGGATTTTCGATTTTTCTGTATCACAATTCAATGTTTCTTGTGAACTCTTGTTTTGTGACTTGTGAGTATAATAACAACCAACAAAGCTATCAGTAGTTTATGCAATTTAGATGGCTTATTTTTATCCTTCACTGCAGAGTCAAATTACTGGCAGCAAACAATATTATGTGCTTTGCATAGCCAGAAGTATTTTTTTTCATTATTTTCTTGTGCTTAATGCCACAATAAATTGAAAAATTGTCATGTTGTTATGGATAGTTATTAATTTTCCTTAGCATCAGTCTAAGTGTCTAACTGTAGATCATATTATTGTTTGCCCATGTTGATTATGTCATATGGTCTTATTTCTACAGGGGGATGAGTTCAGCTTAACAAGTGATCAAGAAAAGTGGCTTGTGGACATCATGCTTTCTGTGACATTGGTAAAACTTGCCCTGGTTATATATTGTCGCTCGTTCACCAACGAAATTGTCAAAGCATATGCACAAGATCACTTTTTCGATGTCATCACAAATGTAATTGGCCTGGTTGCTGCACTACTTGCCAATTATATTGAGGGCTGGATCGACCCACTTGGTGCAATCATTGTAAGTACCTGAGAAGTTCGATCTCACATTTATCCCCTATATATCTAGTATAAGTAGCGTCTTGGTATATTCCTTATTGTATGTATTAATTAGGTTGGATAAGTAGCATCATCCTTCTACTGTCATACTACTATGACTCAAATTGTTGTATGGCAATACTTTGCATTTGCAACTTGCTAGAGAAACACTCGTTCATCATGATTTGTCTTCAGAATTAACTGTCGTCCTCCCCTGCAGCTAGCAATCTACACAATCAGAACATGGTCGATGACAGTGCTGGAGAACGTGCACTCCCTGGTGGGGCAATCGGCCTCACCGGAATACCTCCAGAAGCTGACTTATCTGTGCTGGAACCACCACAAGGCCGTACGGCACATCGACACAGTGCGCGCCTACACGTTTGGTTC
>JAKNSH010009286.1:0-22080 GCA_027790015.1 Cymbopogon flexuosus
ATGAACTGGAACTTATCATATATTCATGTCCTGGGTTATGGGTTTTTCGTTTCAATCGACTGCAATGTCTCATGTGATTCCACGAGTTGCATGTTTGCACAATTGTTATGCAGGTAACGACTGAGTTATCATTGTCTATACATAAGCAGCGCCTTCCATATATTAATTCCGATGTAATAAGAACACATAGTGCTATTGCTTTCATTAGCACTAGTATATCAGTAGTGTCTGGTCCTGTCATTCCAAGTTTATGAGTCTTATCTGTCGTCTATCGTGCCTGTGAGTGTGTCTTCTTGACAGATGACTAAAACGTTATCTTCTTGAATGTAAGTAAAAAAAGTGAAATCTTATTGTTGGACTCTGCTTCAATAATTAACTTGCATTATTACAATCAAAATGCGAACAATGATGCAGGAAGCTGGGAGGATTAAACCAGGAAGCTAAGATAGAAGAAACATGTTGAGCACCAGAGGCGGAGCTCCCCATACGGCAGGGTGCTACCGCCGGCCTGGAGGAACCCCACCCCTTTCTTCCTCCATCTCGGTGTCAGGCATGAAGAACTCCAGCGGCGCGACGCGATAGCGTGAGGAAGAAGGCCAAGCCACGAGCACCCGAGACATGATGGTCCAAGTTTCAGTCGAGTAAGCCCAATAGCCCATCAGACCAAATGGGCATCAAATTAACTCACGGCCGGCCGTCCCTCTTTGTCGATCTCTCGCTCGTTCTACATCACGGTGCCGCCGCTCACTGCCCCTCACCGTGGCACCACCCTTCTGGTGCTATTGCCGCCCGCCGCCCATGGAGGCCTAGATGCCGTTCGGCCCTCGCCGCTGTGGCCCGGAGCCTCGCCGGCGCCATCGACTCAAGGAGCAAAGAAAATGCTGGTACAATAGCTCTACCAACTGCTGGTGCCAGGAGCCCAGGATGATGTTAAGGTAGCCCATGATGTCGTGTTATTTAAATTCTAAGTTTATTCTCTCCATCACATTAATTTTCAGCCGTTTATATAGAGTATTAAATATAGATAAAAAAATAACTAATTATACAGTTTAGTTGGAAATTACAAGATGAATCTTTTGAGCCTAGTCGGTCCAAGACCATCTGCAAGCCATCGTCCTCTATTTTCATACACTATACGTCCTAGTCATCAAAATTCCCTACTTTACAGTAAACTTTCCCGCACTCATCATCTCCAATATCTTATACTCTATACCACCTGCCACAAGTGGGCCCACTTATCATCTTCTATAAATTTTATCCAAATATATCCATGTGATATCTAGTTTTGAAGGATTTATACAATGAATTTAATGGTGCAATCGAAATTTAATTTGGATTTATAGTTTGCAAGTTATAACATTTTTTGTTACTTGAAACGGTGGGGCCTGCGGCTTTCTCTCTCCCTTCCCACACTTTTTCCGGCAGCGACAGCTTTGCTTTTTCCTTTCTCGCAGCTGTGTCAAATACGGGAAGGACGCGCTGCTCTCCGAAGAATACCGGCCGAACCAGCTCCTAGGACGCGTTACAGGACTCCGCTGCAGCGATTTTGATACGCTACATACATATCTGGAATTTACCGGCTGGCTATACTGCCACCCGCTGCGGGTGGTCTAAGAGACAATATTTATCTAATAAGACGAAAATAGTATTATTTATCCGGTTAGAATTTTTTAAATTATTTACGATCTAAACCAGGCCTTAAAAAAAACCCGGGAATGGAAAATTACTGCATTTCGCCCGTGACTGTGGGTCCAACCCAAAGCCAG
This sequence comes from Cymbopogon flexuosus, assembly GCA_027790015.1. Lineage (NCBI taxonomy): Eukaryota > Viridiplantae > Streptophyta > Magnoliopsida > Poales > Poaceae > Cymbopogon > Cymbopogon flexuosus. Next base: position 1,767 of record JAKNSH010009286.1, read on the forward strand.
TGGAGCGGCCTAGCTGTGGAGGCCGATCCTTCATATAACCGGGTCCCGGTGCTCCCTTCCCCATCAAAGCATTCCTTGCTCTGTTTGTTGCATTTGTGATCTGGAAAGAGGATCCCCCAACTCCAACTAGCTCGTGGTCTAGGGTTCGAGAGGCCTCGAAGATGTCGGCGCCGTGGTGGGACTCGGACTGGAAGGACCGCTCCGGGCGGGAGTACCGCTGTATCGTGAGGAACCTACCCTACAGCACCGACGAGGGCTCCCTCAAGGACGCCTTCGCCCCCTACGGCCCCCTCAACGCCGATGTGAGTGTGTCTTCTTGGCAGATGGCTCTCCATCGGTTGATATACAATGATTGATTACCTGGTCCCGTGCGAGTTACTTTTGGTTTGGATGAATCTACACGTGTTTGGGTGTCATTTTCTAGTCTTGGATGTTGCTGTCTCTTGGTTGGTCCTAGTCTCGGTACGTGGTTTGGATCTGTGTTCCCCTATCCCCAACACTAATTTTTTATTAGATGGCCTCATCCGCAGCTGTTTTACCCTTGTGCATCATCTGCTAAATTCTTGTTAGTATACTGATGAAAAGTTTAGTTTTGGCCCTATTATTTAGATCTGTACTGTACGCCTGCATATGTCGGCTTTAGATTTTTGCTCATTTGCAGCTTGCTGCTTGCTCATCTGCAGCTGTTTCCCCTTTTGCTTCATCTGCTAAATACCTACTAGTGTTGGTTAGAAGTCCAAACTTTTAACTAATTTTGGCAGTGTGTTGCTAAAATACTTTGTTCTGATTGAAAGTTCTTAACTTTATTTAATTAATTTTGGCACGATCCAGAGCTGTGTGTTCGTTTATCTGGATATACTATATACTACAACTCACTTTATTGATGCTAAGAATCCGCAGTTCCGCACTGTATTATTAATGCTAAGAATCCGCACTTTGTTTGCAGGTCGCGTATGACCGTGACACGGGGATGTCTCGGGGCTTTGGCTTCGTGCAGTTCAATGACCAGAAGGCGTTGGACAACGCCATCCAGGGGATGGACGGCCAGCAGATCGGCGGCCGAACCATCGCCGTCAGCGAGGCGAACCAGCGCCCTCGCCGCTGGAGGGCGTGAGCCGCCGAGCAGGCCGGCGGCCGTGGTCAGGGCGTCAGGCAGGCTCACGGCGGGCCAGTTGTCATCACCACCCTTATCGTTTGCTAGCTATATATCATTAGTTAGTGTCTGGTCCTCTATCGGTCCAAGTTTAGCATTTACCGTTTGGCTAGTTTAAGTGTCAGTGGTATGGAACTTGCCTTATTGATGGTGCTAAGGCGTTCGTTGCCTTGATGATGCTACGGTGTTCGTCGTTGGCTTTGTCGTGCCTGTGAACTCGACAAGTTATCTGTCGTCCTTTGCTTTAAATCTATGAAATGGAACTTATCATATGTCCTGGGTGTATGTTCTTTCGTTTTAATCGACTGCAATGTCTGAGCAGCTGATCCGCAGCTAGTTGCTGATCCGCGAATTGCATGTTTCCACAGTTTGTTACTTTCTTTGCTGATACGCGAATTGCATGTTTGCACTTGCACGGTTTGTTTGCTGATACGTGAATTGCATGTTTGCAGCTTGCAAAAAATTGTTAGTAAAGAACACTTAACGTGGTGCCATTGCTTTCATTGGCAATTAGTAGCAACCACCATTTTGTGATCGCTTTGCTTGACTATTGGGTTGAATACTGTGGTTGATAGTTTAATGATAAGTTCGATCAGTCTTCAGCCCCGTGGAGTATTTAACAGTTTCTGTCACTAGCTGATTGAAGAATGACAAATTTGATACCATTGGTCGCTCAGTAGATGAGTTTTGTTTTGCACACTTGATTGGGTTGTTTAGGCATAGATGGGTAACATGGGTTAGTTTTTCTTGCAATCAACTGATCGGTGGATCAAATATATTTTGCAGATAAAACCTTTTTAGAGTTGTCACTTGTGTACTCCTTCCTTTGATTTAAGGCATATACAAGCAAAACGTTTAGACATGAGTGTTTTAGAGGAAATAAATAAACTACGTTGATACAGTGTCTACATTAGAAGTTAATTGCAAATGTTTGGTAAATAAACCAAGCTTCGCACAATTCAAGGATCTGGTGATGATCGTAGAGCAATTCTAGTAGGGTCATTTCTCAGATTTCTAAATCCTTGATTGATTGCAATGAAAATGGTCATCTCGGTTTCTGGAACGTCACCATCTTGCATGGATAATTAAGTACAGTAACATGCATTTAAATTAGACCAATTTATGTGTTTTTTTTTTTTGAAATGGGAGGCTCTCAAATCCTACATAGGAGAAACGCATTGCTAAATAACATGTCGCAAAAAAGTTACTCCCTCTGTTATGTAATATAGCGCAAAAAAAACTACTCCCTCCTGCAATTATCCATAATATAAGAACCTAACTTTTTTTTTTAGCATACTTCCTTTTCCATGGAACATTTTTTTCTTTGTAAGAACAAATACTTGTTTCCAGTTAAAAAATGATCCATCATGCTAAGATACAATTTACTCAAAAATATTCTACTTGATTAAAAAAAAAAGATCCATTGAGTCAAAAAGCCTTAAGTAGATTTTATAGTAGTTAAAGCGACAGATAGCACCGACCCATTTGATAAGCAAGTTAGAATCCGTTTTTATTTTTTATTTTTATTTTTTACTAAGAAACGACACTAAAAGTGACAATTTCTATTATAGCAGAAAATACAACCAGATATCCCTCACGAGAACAACTTGTTAACCTAGATAAGATAAATATTATATTGCCTCGTTTACAATTTGATTGATCAAGTAAAACACAAATGAGCTCGTTTACTGTACTCCTAGGTCCCACATGAGGCAGCGGTGTGAAAATTATAGAAGACCAAAACGCAAAACATTCCTTCTTAATTGGAACACCAGTTATTGTTTTTTTTACCAAACACCAATTCTTTCGTTTTTTTAGCAAACACCAATTCTTTCGTGAGAAAAAAAATCATTAATGATCGTGGACCACGTGATGTGCAGTTTAATTGGACTTTGGGCCGTGTCGAAGCCACTCGTCCCAAGTCAAGGCCCACGACGAGTCTACAACCAGTCGACCAGTCGACCACCTCCGCCGGTGTCATCTCCCGTGGCGCTGCGCCGTCGATCCCTCGTGGCACAGTCAAACAGCCCAGCGGCGAGCTCCGGCTCAGATTCCAGCGCCGCGCCAGGGCGCGTTCCCTACCGCGACGACCGACCGACCGCCAACGGTGGACTCACGTTCACGCGCACGCAGACGCAGACGCAGGCAGCAAACCCCGTACGCCACACAACCCCAAATTGACGGGACCAGATTGACGAACTCTTTGGCTCCAAAGCTTTCCCGGCCAGTCTCGAAGTCACAGCAGCCCTTCCCCTACCCCGATCGAGCCGTTGGAATCGCGCGTCCCGGTCGGGATCCGACGCTGCCGCGGCCCGATCCGATGCTCTCCGGCGTCGACGACGACGTCCCCGACGGCATCGGGATGGCGCGGCTCGCGTGGACGCGCCTCCCCACCGCCGACGGGGAGGGGGCGGGGCCCTCCGCCTCCGCGGCCGCGGACGATGAGTTCTTATCCGCCGCCGCCATCGAGAGCCTCGACTACGAGGTCATCGAGAACTACGCGTACCGGGAGGAGCAGGTACGCGCCGCACACCCGCCTATCTGCTCCTGCTATCATCCTAGACTTTCGAGCGCGTCGTTTTGGTGTGCGGTCAGCTCAGTTGCTTGTGTTGCTGGGTCGGCGCAGGCGCAGCGGAGCAAGTTCTGGGTGCCCTACTACGTCATGCTCAAGTGGCTGTTCTCTCTGCTGATCGGCGTTGGTGAGCACTCTGTTTGATCCTTTGTTGTCATGTTGTAATTAGCCATTTGTCTGGTTCTATATGAGCTTAATGTAGCAATTGTAATTCAAGTAGCCGACACATTTCCTTAAATCTGTTTCCCCCCTGACCTGTTGTCTACTTGGCTGACTACACTTGTTTCATTGAACTGTTTATCCCACTAATATAACAAATCACTTAAACTGTGAGCCTAATTACACGAAATGTAGTTCAGATGCGTGATGAGTCTCGTCCAACTGAGTTTCGGATCACAGGCAGATGAAAAATGTGCTATGCAACCAAAAAAACCTACTACAGTATTTTTGAAATGAAAGTGCAGGACATGGAAAAGCCATGGTAAAATCGACTGTATAAAAGGATCAGATGCCCTCATGGTTTAGACTGTAATTGCTAAAAGGTGGGGGTGACTAGCTTAGTTCTGTTTACCATTTTTTTCAGAACACTTGAATTTGGCATGAACGGCACACGTTCTGTTTAATGAATTGCACATTCTTATCATATATGGCACTGCTCCTTCTAAATAAGTAAATGTTGTACTGTATTTTCAAGAAAGTGGAATCCAAGAGTATGGTTTAGAATTTGTTATTTACCACAGTTTGCAAATTCTTTATGACCTTCATTCCTATTTGAGTACTTTTATCACAACTCAAAGGGCTTGTTTGGTTGGTGCCTGACAGGCATCGACACCAGGCGTCTGATTTCGGTTTCCTGGGGTCAGATCCACCTGCCTGGGCACAGGCCCTCAGGCCAGGACGCCAACCAAACACACCCAACTTTTGTCCTCTATTTTGTTAATAATTAATTTGGACCATAAGTTGTATCTGATAGGGCAACCATTGCAGTCTGTGCAACTGATCTGGTTTATCCTATCTCTGATTATTCGATTCACAGATAGCGATTCAGGAAAAAGGATTATGCTTAGTAGTTCTTTTTGGAAAACTGATGGATTCCGGCAGGTAGTCTTGGGTTCATACAATACAAGCAAACATCATGAACTCATAAATAGTACCTAAACATAAAGATTGATGTTGCAGGGTTCAAAAACGATTCATGCAACATGTTACAAAAGGAAACTCTTTTTGTGATGGTATAATGGCCCTGTTTGGAATAGCTTAATTTTTAGGAAATTTTCTCATAAGCTGGCTTTTTCTATAAGCAATCTTTTCTAAGAAGTGCTTTATAGGAAAAGCTGCCTGTTTGGCATCATGCTTCAGCGAACTAAAAGCAAGCTCCTGAGCTCAATGTTAGCCACAGATAGACCTTGCCGCTGCCCCAATCAACATTCCAGGCAGCAAATTGAGCACCTAGCTAGGACAGTCGAACTTTAGTACACAAATCCCAATCAAACCCACACAAGCCAGCGGAGTTGGAGAAGCTGCGTGGCCAAGGGCGGCAGCATGGTCAAAGGCTGATGGAGGAGCAGCTCAGAGGTGCATGGTGTGGCTTCTCCCAGGCGTTGGTGGCATCGACCATGACCTCGACGCCGGCGTGCCGTCTCCATGAGCAAGCTTTGAGGAGGTGGATATGGCGTGGTGGTGCTATGAGGAGGCCGATGCTGAGCGGCACTGCAAGGAGGCGGATGCAGAGGGAGTTGCACAGGCTAGGATAACAGTGCTAGTGAGGAGGGGGGTGCTGTGAGTGAGTGCGAAACAGGGTTGTGGCTTAAGAAAAAACATAAGCTGAGAAACAGGTTGCCACCAAGTTAAACTTGCATTGTTTGATTCTTCTTGCACTTGATATCATTTTCTGGTTTGTAGGTACTGGATATAAGATTGTGTCTGCTATGAGATATATTTTATACACCAAGTTTGACTTACATTGTTTGATTCTTCTTTCACTTGATATCATTGTCTGGTTTGTAGGTACTGGATTAGCTGCTATATTCATAAACCTGGCTGTTGAGAACTTCTCTGGATGGAAATATACTGTGACATTTGCTTTAATAAAGCACTCATATTTTGTGGGATTCTTCGTCTACACAATTTTCAATTTAGCCCTGGTCTTCTCTTCTGTATATATAGTCACAAACTTTGCTCCAGCAGCTGCTGGATCTGGTATTCCAGAGATCAAAGGTTACTTAAATGGTAAGGTTTAGTTACTGAAACATTTGGTACTGTAATTCTGAGAATTGATGATGTAGTTTGAAGTCTTTGTGCAGGAGTGGATACACATGGAATCCTCCTTTTCAGGACATTAGTTGGGAAGGTGGGTTTGCAACTTCACATTGCTTTCTTCAGCTAATATGATGTATTATCTCATATAGTCATATATACTGCTTTGTGCCATAGATCTTTGGGAGCATTGGATCAGTTGGAGGTGGATTGGCTCTAGGAAAAGAAGGGCCCCTTGTTCATACTGGGGCCTGCATTGCTTCACTTCTTGGACAGGTGGGTTTATGATCATGATTTGAACATCTCCACTCGCAAGTTATCCAAAAGTTTTTTTTATCATAGTTATCCACAAGTTGATGTGGATTTATGCTTTGTACTTCTATCATGTCTATTGTTGGCTTCTTTGGTTACGATAGTAAATGAGCTGTCAAAGTCAAAAAGTAAAATAACAGATTCCCAAGAGCATCTATTTAGGAACCTTGGAGGTGTTCTCAATAAATTGTGGCATTCAACATGACAATTCTCATATTCATATTGTGTGACTATACATGTAGACAAGTATAGCTTTTTGTATTTTTGAATCTAGAAAGATATAACTGAAGGAAGATATAATTTTTTGTAATGTTGGTTGTATTGCATTGGGCCTCATGGGCTGATTATATAGAGTATGTAGGAGTAACACCTCACATGGTTAGACAATGTGGTACTATTCCTATTTACTCTAACAATAACCAATGGTTGGCCACTCAGCTTTTGGTTCTAATATGCTGTTCTTGTGGCAAAAAGAGTAGATCTGCAACAATCAATGATGTTATACTAATTCTCAGCGATAGTTAACTACTGAACTAATGATGCTCACAAAATGAACTAATCGACTACTTTACGGTCCACCTGTATTTTGAATTGCTATTGACTGGCCCAACAAAATCTGTTCACCAAGGCCAACAAATGAAGACATGGCAGCAGATTAGCTTTTTTTTGTTCTACTCCATTTCCACTTTGGAAGTATTTGTTGCTGTCATATGAAATTGCTTAATGCTGTCAAGTGTCAACTAATTCTATGTGCATGTGGTATAGGGTGGCTCTGCAAAGTACCACTTGAATTCTAGGTGGGTACGGATTTTTGAAAGCGATCGTGATAGGCGAGACCTTGTAAGTTACGTTTGGCCATGCAATCTATCTATTACTTATGCCTCCATGAATAGCTATTTGGTAAAGTTACTCGAGGATTTTTTTTTGTCATACATACATTATACTTAAATCTTCAAATTATCTTGATTTCTTGGTTTCATTGTGCCATTTAGTTGTACTAGGCTATCTTGTTGACATGAACAAAAAGATAAACAGATGTAAGCCACTCATACCCTGTTCTCAGCGAAAATTGAGTGTAGCCTGGTTCAAGGACATATTTTTAGACTTTTGGTAGTATATGAATTTTTTTAGATCTTCGTAGTATATGAATTGGATGCTGTATTATTTACTGAGACATTTGCATTGTCATAACACTGTTGGTCAAGATCATCTGAGGGGAGTGGTTCAGATATGAATGTTCTTTGTTTGTATGGCAATTGTAAGACTTGCCTGTTTAGACTTTAGACTCAAGTCTACACTTTGTTATCCTAGTGTTGTCAATTGGCAGACATATCTGCTTGCAATACGCCAATACCTTAATGGCCCAGCTGCTGCTTCTCTATTGAAATGTGAGGTTTAATAGGAAGCACCACTGTCACCCTTCCTTGCTGGTGCATACCTATCTACCACATCTTAGTGCTTTCATACTTGGTGTAGATTATACATGACAACAGTGAACCAGATGAAATTTGAGCCTGATCAGCTGAGATTGCTTCAGCAGCAACTTTGCAGCTGCTGAGGACCAACCAACCAGTTTCAACATCATATGGTATAGTACTTAATCCATGCAGCAGCAGCCATAGCCAAAACTAGCACAGCTGATCAGGCCCTTGCTATACCTTAGCTTCTCCCGATCAGCCAACCTTAAAAATTCACTGGAATTGAAATGCCTAAATAGTTAGATCTGTTTCAAGTTTTTCTTTTTCATGTGGCAACTCATTTTGTTTTTGAGGTTATACAACTTAACACTCTTTGGCTAAGTCATGTAGATTATTGTTAAAGTAAGCCCTCAAGAAAAGGCTATTAAGATAAAGGAGATTGTTGGGCGTTTTAAGGCTAACAAGCTGCCAAACAAGTCTTTATTTAATTTTTGTTTTTCTTAAACTTCTTTTTTTACCACCTTCTGATAAACATGCTCTATCAGAGTCTTTAATTTCTGGAACTAAGAACAATCACGAAAAAAGAAAGTAATATGGAAAGAATACTTATATGTAGTGTTGAATGCATTCTGAACTTTTTTTTAAAGAGCGAAAGGGTTATAATATTGAAGCTCTCAAAACTATTAATGTTTCAAAAGGTGACATGTGGATGTGCAGCTGGAGTTGCTGCAGCCTTCCGAGCTCCTGTTGGTGGGGTACTATTTGCCTTGGAGGAAGTTACTTCCTGGTAAGATTGTTATATCATCTTTTTACCTTATGATGGATAAATTGAGACACATTACTGGAAAATTAATGATTTAAAGCAAAAGTGACTTATTCGCGATTGGTATTTTCCCTAATTCAGTAATTCTCTTCTCTGAGTTTAACAAACTACTATTTCAGTTATAGAAATATTGTGTTTTATATGCTTGAAAATAAACAGTGTTAACAACTCAGCTTTTGTTATTTTTTTTTTTCTAAATACATATTTTTTTTCGCTACTTTAGTTATTCCTTTAGCTGCTGGCAACAAAATCTTCAGTACTACGGAAGTAATGTTATTCACCTTATGGTTGACTAGCAAGTTGAAATGGCTAGTGACATGAAATGCTTAAGAGCTCATTCTGGCCATTCTCGTCTTTGGTTAATTGATACTAGTAATACTCTTGTAATATGACTTCTATCAAGATCTACGATCTACTTATATTAACTTCACGGGATCAGTAATTCAGTATAAAGTTTTTATGTTTGTCATCCCTCGAAGGTTGAGAGTTGACGGCATGCCCCCATGGTAACAAGATTTTGTGACTGGAGGTAGTATTTAGTGTTTACCGCCTTACTAACCATGCATGTTATGAACTCCCTCATGATAGGATGCTGTTCTGCCTGCAACATCATGAATTCGTATTTCGTGTCCATGGATTGGCAACCTCATGCTATAGATTGTTTCTAGTATGTCTTTGCACTCAATCAGAGTGGCCAAATGATATGAAATACTTGCTTCAACTGTCTGCATTACAGATTGCACTGCAACATATGATTGATTCTGTTCCCGTTTACATTCCTGAAGGTGGAGAAGTCATCTTATGTGGAGAGTATTCTTCACATCTGCCGTGGTGGCCGTTGTGGTGCGTTCAGCCATGAATTGGTGTAACAGTGGAAAATGTGGTCATTTTGGAGCTGGAGGTTTTATAATCTGGGACATATCTGGGTAAGATATCCCCTCACCCCAAATCAGATTGGTCGTGCTTCAATCAGGAAATGACATTTGTGATATTAATTGTTCTTATCCTTTGATTTGAAGAGGTCAAGAAGATTACTCATATCAGGAACTGTTTCCTATGGCAATTATTGGTGTTATTGGTGGACTTCTTGGTAAGTAATGCAATGTCGATCCAGTGTATCCATAAAAGACAAGTCAGGTTTTGCACTTAATAGTTTCTGTACTGATTAGGACATCTTAATCCTTTGACTATGGTTCTCATCTTTGCATAGTTTATTGTCTTCTCTAGGGTAGTATAGCTTTATTCTTACAAAATCACTATGCATCTGCTCTTAGGCTGCACTGTACCTATTTCCATTCCATGTCAGCTAGTTAAACTACTCATTGGAGTCTTTTAGAGACTCCACTATTCAGAATTGGATGAAGTTCTCTGGTAAAATTTGTTATTGAATGACGCACACTCCAATCCTGAAAACTCATGCCCCAGAAGCTTCAAAGTTCCAAACCGGTTAACTGAATAAGCAGTCCTTTAATGTGTATTAATTCTTTTGTCAAAATTTTCCTGAATCTAAATGTGTTGGTTTCTTTTCAGGCGCATTATTTAATCAACTCACCCTGTATATAACCAAATGGCGGCGAACGTATCTTCATAAGAAAGGGAAAAGAGTCCAAGTATGCTGACTATATGATGGATTTTTAGTGGTAGATTTGCTTCTGTTGTCTGTAGTTTTATTTCTGATATCCATAATAACATTTTCAGATCTTTGAAGCCTGCCTTATATCTTTGGTAACATCCACGATTTCCTTTGTGTTGCCACTACTGAGGAAATGCAGCCCATGCCCTCAGTTAGAACCTGATTCTGGCATAGAATGCCCTCATCCACCTGGCACGGATGGGAATTTTGTTAACGTGAGATTTACTTTGTGAATTTCTGCTCAATTTGCATGTTCCCTTCAGCTGTATGATAATGATAGTTTCTTTTCTTTTATTAATCCTTTGTTTGCATTATGCAGTTCTATTGTTCAAAAGATAGAGAGTACAATGATCTAGCAACCATTTTCTTCAATACTCAGGTTATATATCATTAGAGAACTTTCCTTAGTCGAGCATTTTCTTGTACGTGTACGATTCCTTATGGTCTTATTCAGCATGATTTTATTTGCAGGATGATGCAATACGTAATCTTTTCAGTGCAAAAACATTTCATGAGTACAGTGCACAAAGCCTGATCACCTTCCTGGTATCCTTTCTTTTCTTTTTCTATTTGCATAGCAGTTTTGTTCCTCCATTTGTACAGTTTTTGTAGGTATGATTTCTCTGTAGGGCTGGAATTGGCTACATGTTGCTGAACTTGTGGTTATATCGATTATCTAGCTAATATTTTGTCATCATTATTTCGCTGTTATTTGCTACTCCCTCTGTCCCGTTTTATCTGTCGTTCTAGCGACAGTAGCATGTCCCGAATTAAGTGTCGTCTAGAGTACTGTAGATGGGCGACACACCTATGTCTAGCCATGCAGCCTCTGTCGCCCGGTCAGGCCCGTCCCACCTCCTCTATTCTCGTCCACTCGTTGGTAACCTCCTCCGTTCTCAGCCACTCGCAAGTTGCAAACCGCCAAACAGCATGCTCACCTCGCGTTTATTCTTCTGTCGCGGACACAGAGTGACAGAGTACTGCTTTCATAGGGACGTCTTGGTCTTCGTGCATGGATCCCAGCGACACTTAAAATGGGACAGAGGGAGTATCATACAGTCTTCCCGTACTCTGCTAGGATTTCATCCAATGCTGTTTATTTACTACATGTTATATAACTATGGGACAACTATTCGAATGTGTCCATCAGATCCAAATAGATATAATCCATCACGGCCCTCTTGGATCTTTTCATTTGGTTGGAATTGGAATCTACTTCATAAATGAGGTTATTTGGCTTAGAATTTGATATTCCACCACTTTCCAAATCTTAAGTGTAGACCTGTGTCAAATTCAGAGGGTAAGAAATGGAATGTGAGATTCATCACCACCTCCATGGCCTGATCTCCTTCACTCTTCTCTCGCAAGTCTAGACAAAAAAATTCTGTGTGTGGGGGGGCTCTCAAGGTTGCCAGCAAACTCTCACCGATGGCCACACCTCGATTAAGATCTGAAATGCAACGTGATTCTTAATTCTTGAAATAAGATTGAATTCCATGGAAACAAACAGGGTCTCATACAAATTTAGTTTTCTGTTCTTGTCCTAGTAGTGCATCTTGTCGGTAGCTCTCCTGCATGTCTGAGAGAGAGAAAAAAAAGAACACATTCTATCAAGTAGAGTAAACCATGATGGGTCACCATTTTTATTGTACCAAAAACTGATAATGTTGCAGTTGTATTTTTGGTTAATCAAGCTACCAGGTTGGCTTCGCAAAAATCAAATGCTTACTTCATTGAGTTCTTTCATCTACTTACTTTTTCCCTTCTTTTCCTTTTTGGGTCTCAGGTTATGTTTTATTCCTTAGCTGTTGTGACATTTGGAACTGCAGTTCCAGCTGGTCAGTTCGTTCCAGGAATAATGATTGGATCAACATATGGAAGGCTTGTTGGAATGTTTGTTGTCAAGTTCTATAAGAAACTAAACATTGAGGAGGGCACGTGAGTCCTCGCCATCTCTTTTTATCCACACATGTCGCTATGCATTATAGGTCCTGTTCATCCGGTTGGAAGCCGGCAGATTTCGGCAGATTTCCTCTCACAAACCACTATTGAATCTGCCGAAATCTGCCAGTTTTTCAACCTGCTAATCATGACCATTGTTTTTGCGTTGAATAGACCTTGACTCACTATTCTTTTGTTCAAATGGGGATGCTATTTGATAGTTTCTTGGTGAGAACTTGATGCAATTTCTATTCATTCATTATCAATATTGTTGTAGGTATGCACTCCTTGGTGCTGCATCCTTTCTTGGAGGTTCAATGAGAATGACTGTATCTTTATGTGTTATCATGGTTGAGATTACAAACAACTTGAAACTCTTGCCATTGATCATGCTTGTTCTTCTAGTTTCTAAGGTACTAACTTTGCAATCCATGACTCCTAGTTGAACAGAATGAATGGAATGTGTTTGCTGATTTCAGTTTATGTAGGCGGTTGGTGACTTCTTTAATGAAGGGTTATATGAAGAGCAAGCCCGATTAAGGGGCATCCCTTTACTGGACTCCAGGCCTAAGCAAGTTATGAGAAATATGAATGCAAGGGATGCGTGCAGGAATCAAAAGGTTCTGAGGTTTTACTCCATTTATCTATCTAAGTGGACTGTGGGAATTGCCATGTATCACTATTATTACCAGTTCTGATGCGTCCAATCTTTTGCCACCTATTTAAGGTTGTCTGCCTACCGCGTGTTTCAAGGGTCGTTGATATTGTTTCCGTTTTGCGAACCAACAAGCATAATGGTTTCCCTGTAAGTTTCGTTTCGCAGTTGTTAAACAAAGTTTTCATGGGGTTTTGACTAATCGATTTTTTCCTCCCATTCTTTTCTTGGTTCAGGTTGTTGACCGTGGGCAGAATGGTGAGTCACTTGTCATAGGTCTCATACTTCGTAGGTAAGATGCAATGCTATGTACTCTTGATCTTCGCTTAATATTTGGGAACTGGGGTTTTCATTATTGCATTCTGTGAAGGCGACCTTAGGTCAATAAGTTGTACAAGACAAGTCAATAAGGTGGACTATATTATGCATATAATAATCAATACAGTGATACACTGACCTTGCTGTCCTCTTGTTGCAGTCACTTACTGGTACTTCTACAAGCTAAAGTAGATTTCCAGAACAGTCCTTTCCCTTGTGGGCCAGGCGTACTGAACAGGTTTTTGTTTTTCTACTTATATAAGCCAATAAGAGCACATCCAATGCACGCTTTCTGCTAATAATCCAATATTTTTTCTATTAGGCACAATTTTAGTGACTTTGTTAAACCAGCATCAAGTAAAGGAAAGTCAATTGATGATATTCATTTGACAGAGGATGAACTGGGGTTGTATTTGGATCTTGCCCCATTTTTAAATCCTTCACCATACATAGTGCCAGAGGACATGTCGTTGGCAAAGGTACTCATGTGTTTTACTTTTGGATCTTATAACCCTTTTTGCTGAGTTAGTTGTGTGATAATATACCAATGATTTCAGGTGTACAATCTCTTCCGTCAACTTGGATTGAGACATATATTTGTTGTCCCTAGGCCTTCTCGTGTTGTAGGATTGATAACCAGAAAAGATTTATTACTTGAGGTGATAAGTTATACTTTTAGCTTAAGAGTTGATGGCTTTTTTTTTTATCTGGAATCCTTTTTACGAGTGTTATGGTATTTCAGGAGGATAGCAACAATGTGATGGCGGAGCTCCAATCGACGAGTGTAAGGTTTTGATGCTCCTGCCCCCCAGATATTATCTGCATCTGCAAGCCTGTACATTATCACAAGTAACTTATATTCTGATTGCATTTACTCAAAACTGAGGTTTCAGTTACTGGGCTGCTACTGGTGCCTGCCTGATGAACATTGTTAGGAGCTCTCCTGACATTGCATTGGCTGTAGTAAATTCCATTTGCATAGATTTTTTTTTGTTAGATGCTCATGACATGCTAGAGAGGAAATCTGGGAAGGCAGGTTGTAAATCATTGAAACACTCTGGCTGCATCTGTACAGCACTGTTTTAGTCAGCGACCCTTTAAGAGAGGAAGGGTCAACATTTTGGGCTGATAGTTATTTTTATGTGCAGGGGCTTGCTGAACGGCAAAATGCTCGGCGGTAATGTACATCTGGAACGCCCTCTTCTTGACAACCTAGTGATTGAATAGATACATAGCGGCAAGATTAGTTCGATTGCTAGCACCTAGCAGTTAACCTTGCACCGCATGTTGGGCCATGGGATGGGTATGACGTTCCCTCGTACTTGACATGAATGAAGCGGCACTGAGCGGATAATCAATCATGGTTTGGATTCTGCAAAGTTTTCTGTATGGAGGTTGGCCGTTGCACATCACTTCGCTGTCTCCGGTGGCTATTGAGGTGATTTACCGGTACCTGTGTTTAGATTAGGTGATTGTAACTCAAAAGTGTTCATACACATCATCTATGTATCCCAAGGTAGATTTCCAAGGCTCTGTTTTGGCGGTTGTAAGTGGATATTTGTCATCTGTGATATACGATGATAAAGACAAAAGCTACGTAGAATTTTTACTTGTTCTTCATGAAAGTATATATATTTTACGAGGCTATAAATTTCCTTCCATTCCGGTTGTAATCGCTGTAATATTCCATTGACTGCATTCCATGCTGCCCTGCTGCCGGCTCTCGATCTGTTTTTGCGTGCCTGGAGAGCGAAAGCTGAGGGTTGTCAGCGCCTGTGACTATATAAATAAGGGCATGTTTGGTTCCCACCAATTTATGATTAGGGATTAAAAATAAATCATTTTAGTGACTTATTTGTTAAACGAAAGAACTAAAATAAGACTATACAGAAGTTGCACTAGTATATCAAAAGATACTAAAAAGTGACTAAAACTTTTAATCCACTTTAGTTTTAGTCTTGGAACCAAACAGGCCCAAATCAAGGGGCGCACTTGACAATATTATTGCACCATTGAGATCAGTAAATTGAGAATAATCTTGTTTCTGATTGCTGCAATTTCATCACAAGACGATTTCTTTTTGAGCAACATCACAACAAGATAAGAAGGCCTGGCAAGCCAGCACATAGCAAAGTACTAGAACAACAGAAGAACTAATTTCGTCGGAAAAAAAAAAACAGAAGAAGGCCCAGCCAGCCCGCCACAAATCAGGCCCGCCGAGAAAAGTCTTAACGCCTCTCCTCTCCTCTTTCTTCTACCCCAAGACGAACTCGGTGTTCGTTCCTCCCCCTTCCTGCCTATATACGCCCGTCTCTCTCTCTCCTCGCGCAACATCGGAGCACAGCACACAAGCGAGGAATCCCAGTCCAGTCCCGGCAATGGAGTGCGTTCTGGGCGTGGTTGGCCGCGACTTCGCGGTGGTGGCGGCGGACACCTCCGCCGTGCAGAGCATCCTGGTCCACAAGACCGACGAGGACAAGGTGATGGTCCTGGACTCGCACAAGCTGATGGGCGCCTCAGGGGAGCCTGGTGACCGGTACGTTCTCCGCCCTCGCCGATCCGTCCGTTCGGCGGCCCAGCCCGGCGATTCCGTGTTCGCTTTTCTAGGGTTTATTGCGTGTGCTTCGCGCGATCTGATCCCGATCTGCCTGGGTCTCTGTGGGTTCTGATTGGGCGCGTTTCTGTTGGCGCAGGGTGCAATTTACGGAGTTCATACAGAAGAACCTCCACCTGTACCAGTTCCGCAACACCATCCCTCTCTCAACCGCCGCCGCCGCCAACTTCACACGCGGCGAGCTCGCCACAGCCCTTCGCAAGGTACCAATCCGAATTAATCTTGTTCCTCATTGGCTTGCCTGCAAAAAGTTCGAGTTTTAGAGTGGAAATTGGGGTTCTAGATTTTGGTTCGGGTGGATTAGGGTTAGGCGTAGTCAGGTGTAAGGTCGATTTGGGCCTTCCAGTGTTCGATTGGATGGAGACTATTACATGGTGTACAATTTTTAGTCGAGGGTGATTACAGAGCAAAAATTGTGAAGGGGACTGATTTCATTGAGCCAGGGGCATGAAACATGAAGTAAAAGGCGTGTCCGAGTTTAGCCATTTGTTTTAGTTGGATGAACTGGTTCTGTTCTAGTCAGTTACTAATGCTTGTAATTACTAAATATCTTCTGGTTTCAAGCAGAACATCACAAGGCAGCTCCTAATAAACAGATGAGATTTAGTGAATTGACCGTGTAGGCTTGCTAAAGATTGTTTTTCTTTCAATATCTGTAGTTTCAGGCCACCCCCCTAACTTTGAGGGGAAATATATGGTGTTTACGTATGAGATTTGTTCCTAGAATCAGTTAGCACCATGGTGTTCGCTCTAGTTTGAACAATATTCTTAGGCCATGGAAACCATATATTTTTTCTATTGCTTGATATCTTGTTATTTTGCTACTATTGTTATCTTTAAGCCAGGACAGTTAAAATACCCTATCAGTGTGATGTCTGCCATTTATTTGGTATGTATACCATAATTTATCATGTGGCCATACGCCCGTACCCAATTAACTCTTAAGATAAGTCAAAGTAAAACATAGTAGCAGATTCGGTGGCATAATCTCGCTTGTTGTGTATGCTTTGCATTTCCCAACAATTTTTGCAGCAGTAGGTTCATGTTCATGGAGCAATTGTAGACACTGGTAATTCATGTACAAGTAGATTCACTCTTATTTCAGTTTGATCGTTGCAATGGGTGGCACTGTTTATCATGTTGCAGTATTTGCCTGTGCTTGAATTGTACTTTGAGGGAGCACTGGGCTGTATGCCACCACCATTTGTGATCTCTTTCATAAAGAATTGCAACCAATATTCACCAATGCCTATTTGTTGTCCTAATTTTCTAAGAGCACTTTCGTTGATAACCTGCTTCTTCATTTTTTTTTCTTGTCTGCTGTGTATCTCTTACTGAGGTTTTATAATACACTCCTATCCCCTGACACATGTTTCATGTTTGCCTTGTCAGAATCCATATATGGTCAATATTATTCTTGGTGGTTATGATAAGGATGTTGGCGCTTCCCTGTACTACATCGACTACATTGCCACCTTGCACAAGATTGACAAGGGTGCTTTTGGGTACGGATCATATTTCTGCTTGTCTCTGATGGACAAGTTGTACCACCCGGACATGACTGTTGAGGAAGCAGTAGATCTTGTTGACAAGTGCATCAAGGAGATTCGGCTGCGACTGGTTGTCGCACCCCAGAACTTCGTGATCAAGATTGTCGACAAGGACGGTGCGAGGGAGTATGCAAGGCGTGAACTCATTGGCGACAATGCACCTGTTGATGCTGCAATCACAGTTGCTGCCTGAAAACTTGTTGGATGTTAAACCGTGTTAATTGTTTCTCAGCGATGCTACTTATGTAATCACAGGATACTTGTGGGGTTCCAGAACTGTTTTATCAATTTTAGCCCAGACGTGTAATTCTGTTTCTGCACTGTTCATGTCTTTGCTGAGGACAAGTGTTTGACGCTTGACAATGTTGGCTGGGCACCATTTCTGGTCACTGAAATGAACAGAAAAGCTGTGCCAGGTACGCAACGCATAGCTGGAAATCTACGGTGATGCTGGTCATCCTTCTCTGCTGACTACAACACCGCCGACCCTACGTACCTACCAGGGTGCCAGGTAAAGGCGTCGCCTTCTCCTCTGCCTGCGCTCTCGCTGACTATCTGGATGCTGCACACAACAGGGAGACTGAGAGTGCTGGTCCAGGTCGACGCCGAGCGCGGCGCAGAGGCACTGCTGCCTCGACCGTGCCACGGACCTGAGCTTCGAGCAGCACCGGCCGAGCCGCCTCACCTCATCTCGGCACATGTAGTCCACGCACGGTGATCGGCGACATTATTCGATCTTGGCGGGCGACTAGGCCTCCACTGTTCTTTTTTGATCTAGTCGGGTAGCCAACGTTTTTTTCTTCATTGTTATTTAACTGAATATTATATTCTCCTTTTAAATTTCACCCTTTTTTTGCGAAACAAAACTTTATTAATAATCAAACTGTATCATTACAAGCAAGTGACACGACAAACTCAGAAAAAGAAGCAAAAAAAAGACCTGACTACTACTTGACCTAATAGCAAGATGCGCAAGCTGATGCGTGACATTATTTTGATCACGACTAATCTTAACGACTTCCACCGAAAGAGATCCACCATCAGCAACCTTGCCTCTTGAAGTGTAGACCGGTGCAGCGACCGATCAGGAGTGACGTTTCCGAGTTTCTCAGCGACCACAACACAATCAGTCTCCAAAATCATAGGGACGTCCGACCATCGCGCCGCCAGGGCAAGGCCTTCATGGCATGCTATCGCCTCGACTTCCTTCGCGTCCCAACAATGACGAAGCTGACGCCAGGCAGATGACTTGGCCTTCATGATCCCTGATAATCACACCTATTGCAGCTATACCAGACTCGGGCAAGAACGCCACGCCGACATTAATCTTCATCCAACCCTGATCAGGTGCAATCCACCTCTTCCTCACATGCCGAAGTCCGCCAGTCATCCTGCTACTCCAACCACAACACATTGCTTCCCCTTGCTGTCAAACGTGGAAATTGTTCTGCTGACACTGCAGGAGCGAGTCCATGTATCGTGTAAGAAAAACCACAGAGCTATCAATCGAGATGTTCTGGCCCGCCTTTAAGACGCTATTACGAACACTCCAAACACGCCACAGAATCATAATTAGATTACCTATGACTTCCACTGAGTACTTGCCCAGAAGAACCAGCAACCATTGAGGACCCGTGTACTGCACGTCCTCCTCGGATGGGAGGGACCAGTGCTCTCTCATGGCCTGGTGAAGAGCAATAGCATGTGGGCAGCTCACGCAGGCATGGAAGCAATCCTCTTATATGTGGCCGCACAACCCACAAGTCTCATGTTGCACGAGATGTTTGTAGCATTGACCTTGCCAGGTACTTTAGAAGTCCACAAATTCTTCCACACCTTTCTACCACCAGGAGGAGTAGAACTAGTACCGATGGCTCCCTCATCGTGTTCCCTCCTCATTGCTAATCTGTACGCACTTTTGACAGAAAACAAACCATACTTTTCAAAGTTCCACGCCACATAGTCTTGGCAAGCATTATGGAGAATTTTAATCTTTAGTATTTCCTCAACATTACATAGATAAAAGAATTCTCCGCACCAACGTCTCATCCTAGGATCTAGCTTCAGCATCAATCAAATGAGAAACCCGACGCAACCTGCAATGTCGAGCACTGCCCCACTAGCTTTATATAATGAGCTCTAGGGATCTAGTTATCTCGCTTTTTAATTTCATCCTTTCTGATGATTCTAACTCATATCCCCTCTCTCTTGATAGTTTTCAACTCATGTATGTATCACCTCATTAAATACAAACAAAGCTTCCACCCGGACTTGTCTGACACGCTTTTGGGGGAGGTATTGGAACTGTTTGGTGGAAAATTGTAGGGCTCTACTGACAGCAGGCGACGCGGGGGGAACCCCCCCAAACCCTAGAGCCCCTCCTTCCTCCCTCTCCCCCGCCGCGCCGCCGTCGGAGCTGGCCGCCGGCATGGCCGCCCGGCCGGCCGGGATGGCGGCGGCGAGGCCTCCCTCCTTTTTTCAGCGGCGCGCGCGGCACCTGGCCGGCGGCCCTTCTCCTTGCGAGCGGCGTGGAGCTCACCGGGGGAGGCCGTCGCGGCTGCGGCGGCGCCGGCTGGAGCCCGGGCCGGCACAGGGGACGGCGACGGGGGCTACCTCTCCTTCGCGCGCTCCCCCTCTCCTCTCTGACGACGAAGACGGCGGCGGCGGGTTTCGCCGTTCCGGCGCCCTGGCGGCCGGATCCGGGCCCCAGACGGCCGGATCTGGCCGATGTGGCGGCGGCCGTCGTGCTGCTGGCGTCTTGGCCGGTGCCGGGCCCTAGGTGGCCGGGATGGCGACTTGTGGCGGCTGCTGCGACGCCGGCGGGGCGAGCGGCGGCGGCCGCTGCGGTGGCCCGTGGCGGTGGCCGCGGCGATGGCCGGTGGCGGCGGCTGGGGCGTCTGACGGCGCTGGGGGTGGCTCTCCTTCTTGCTGCCCCCCTCACGTCCCTAGCTTCCAGGGCTGGCTTGGGTCGCCGGTCCTGTCTGGTGAAGGAGGCGGCGACGGCGCGGCGGCGGTCAGGTTCACAGGCGCTAGGGGTGGCTCCCTCCTTGCCGCCCCTCCCTTTAATGG
>JAKNSH010009493.1:0-11279 GCA_027790015.1 Cymbopogon flexuosus
GTTCTGGACATAACTGTGTGGGTTCAGTCTTCTAGGCTTCTAACTATCTGTGACAATTTTAGGTAGTCAAGATGATTAAAGGAACTGTATAGTCGAATCGTGATTGACTTATCAGAAAAGAAGTATTACATTGCATCCAGCGTACATATTCCAGAATAATAATCACTAATCTGACAATTGAAAATTCAGGATAATTTGACATGTCTCATTTCTTATCCTTCCTTTATACCTTGTAGAAAATAGTAATCAAGTATATTAAGAAAAGCTTACCTTCGTAAGAAATCTTTGCAGTTTCAAACCGGACAGAGTAGAACCTGGTGATGGAGCTCGGAAAGCGGACGATGCACGAGCCAGTGGAGAATACGTGATCCAGCTTCCACCTCGCCTCTACAACTAACATATTCAGTAAGTCAGAAAATCAGCACTGAAACACTGAACTAAAAATAAGAACAAGTGCTATTGTCGAACGCTGAGAATCAACGCAAGTTTCAAGCCTAGCATAGGATCACTAAATAATAAGCTAATGCAAATTAAACTATGCAGGCAAGAAATAATTACTTGGAGAACGGTGATAGTAGTGAGAAATTCTGAACTTTAGTTCAAAATGTGCTACAACTTACCTGTTTACCATATGGTTGAGATGCTACTTCTGTCTCCCATCATTGCTCCCTGATGAGATGATCACAACATGCTGCAAATGGACTAATGAGCTGTCGAACAGAAGTTACACAGGTGCTAAAACTTAAGAACTACGGAGTACAAAATACCCAGAGAATAAATTAGAAAGGATATTTAGGCAAGCACAAGTTGCATCAGCTAGCACTAAAGAGAAGAATTTCTGTACCTGAACTGAAAAGGATGCTCTGAATAAAAACGTAGTAGATCATTTAGAAAACTTTTCAAAAACAACACAACAGAACATCATTCGTATCTGTTAATGCATAATGTAACTTCTACTATAAATCACATAATCTATCCGTGTATCCTAAATGCCTAACCATTTACAGCACCGAAGCTCATCTTTTGAGCCCAATAAATTGCATCCATCCAATTCGCATTGATACAATGTAGATGGCATTGAACTCTTGCTATGTGACAAGTGCAGAACAGTCTGTACCTGATCCACCTCCAGCAAGAAAACTCATCGGCCCGTAAGCCATCGATTGGGTCTCCCGTCTCCAGTGCTCCTCGCCCTACATGGCCACGCTGCCATCGCGAGCTCCTCCGGCGTGAGGGGTGTGCGCGTCCTGCTGTGCGAGGCGGCAGTGGCGCGCAGCCAGGGCCACGACAGCCCATGCGCGCCCGGCGCCAACGGCGACGGCCGACGAGGTTGCGGCGGATGGGTGTGGGCGTCATGGTGATGCAGAATTGCAGAGCGCGAGGGCGAGCTGGATGCGTGTGAGAGGCCTCCTCCTGTTGCTGCTGCTTGCCGGGTTGCGGCCGTCCTCATCGGCGATGGCGTCGGGCCCTGTGGCGGCGGTGGCAGCGCGGCAATGGGGCCGGGGCAGGGGTTGTGGCTGGGGCTGGAACGAACGGTTTGCTTCCCTTCCTTGCCCAGCTGCTGCGCCTTCTTGCCGGTGGCCGCCCCTCTTCCTTGCTACACGGTTGTGCCTCATCGCTCGACACCCTCCAGCCTCCTCTGAGCCGCCATGCTGGGGCACGAAGCCTCACCATGTGCGAAAGCAACACCCTTCGTGCTGGGGCCGTCGGTGGCGGCGGCAGCGTGGGAATGGGTGCGCCTTGTGGGATGGGGCAGAGGCGGTCGTTGGCGGCGATGTGGGAGGCGTGGGGTCGTGGGTGAGCTCGTGTCGTGCGTTCTTTGCAGGGGCGGCATTTTTGAGGACCGCGGATTAGCAAGGTGCGGGGGGATTAGCGCGGAGGCAGACCCACGGTGACGATATCATTTGGGTCTTTTTAGTTGTAGAGATAGAGATTAATTAAGCTTGCCGATGCCTGCTGCTTTCATCAACTGTCCAGGGCCTCATTGCAATTGAATTTGCTGCAGTGACCAGCGTGCATTTTGATCTCAGTAACATTGCACGATGATTGATGTGTACGTGAATTTTTCATTATTTTTTTGGGTGCCTTCAGCTTGCAACTACCCCTTGTCAGTTGTCACGACCATTTCATTTGTCATCTTTTCACCTTTCTTTTTCGAAATAAACTTTTTTGAAGAGAGTTTGGTGATGAATGTTCTAGAACTGGGCTCTTGGGCCACACTACACATATACACATAGCCCAACACTCTTCACCTCTCTCTCTCTCTACAAAATTCGTTTTAGTGTGAATTTTTGCATAGTGACGAGCCAATTACACTACTTTAGTTCTCTATCTATAGAGCCTTTTGTGATACATCTTTAGTGTAGATTATGTGCAGCTTGTTGTTGTTCAGTTACCACCCCATTAACATTTCTCTTTCTGGTTCTCCGGATCAGTACGAGTTTGAGATTTTGCATGCAGGACTACGCGTTCCAGACGCCCTGAACTTCCGCAAAACCATACGTGGATTCGTCAGAGAAGAGGGTGTACGAGTTTGATCTTTTAAATGTCCAGCTGATGCCTGGATTTGATAGTCTTGAGGCGAGGAGAGCACAAAGAAACCAAGTCTGGTTTCTTGAGAATTTATGATTGTTCCCTTTCTGAAGCTTCAAGAAACTGATGGCGCTTTTATGGAGGAAGCGATATGCTTAGCTGACTTCTTCGATTATTGAGTTCGTCATAGGTACACGCTTTTCTGTCTGGATGCCACCGGGTTTAGGGCGTGGCTGGAGAGATCTCTCTGCTTGATCCAAATGGCCCATTCTGTCAAAGCAGCTTTTATCATCTACAAGCTACTTTATCTGGACATAATACAAAGATATACTTACTCTTCTATAACCATATATATGAAAACTACTGCGAGATTGTGTATAGGAGCCCAAAAAAAAAAAAAAGATCTATTTTGACCGTTTCTGACAAGTGAAAACTAACATTAGGCAGCCCGTTTCTTTGAACGCTGATGGCACCACCGGCGGCTGCTAGATGCGACTGTCTTCCCGTGGGTGTACCAGCGACAAACAGATACTTCACCAGAAGGTAGAGTACCATTCGACAGGGAAATTACCTTGGCACATTCGTTGTCAGTATCAGTATCATCGGCAATCCTGCTCCACTTCTCTGAAACTTTAGAAAATTCGATCTGCTTCTGCATGGATCGACATGCTTACCTGGCTCCATTTTTATAATCGTGGATAGATAGCGGCTACACACCGTCTGTTTCCTGAATCCGCCACCGTCACCGCCGCGCCGGCGGTTGCATCCAGCGCTGGACCGCTGGTGTCTGTTGTGCACAAGAGACGAACACACGCACTGTTTCTTATGCTGCTTCGTAGAAATTCAGCATTATCTCTGTTCCGAAACCATGCATACTAGGATCGTAGCTATGCTGACTGACAACTGACATCATTGGCACTAATAAAAATGGAGAATGCATCTGCTCATTTGCGTGCAACTAACCATGAGCGCCGGGCAGCAAGTTGGTGCCGCCGGTGCCATCGCCGCCGCCAGTTTCCTTCTCCTGCACCGAGCATATCCATCGTATCTGCATTCTGCACACGGATAAACAAGTGAGTGACGTCCCCAAATGGGAAACTTTGTCGCGGAACAGACGAAGAACGATTCCAACCACGGCAAGCTGACAAAGGTGCCGACCAAACAAAATGCCACGGCAGCGTTCATGCAAGTCTGTGCTGTACTTCATTAGTTTTGCTTTTTATTTCAGATCATACAAGGCGTACATGCATGTGCGGCCATCATGATATTTAGCTCTAATACAAGTTTGCAACATACCATCCACTTTTTCACAATCTACTGTATGTACTCTCGGTTTTTCTGGCCCGGTAGCTTTTGCCGTCATTTCGGAAAAAAAGAGCCTGCCACATATGCATTTTTTATGGCATGATAATATTTTCATAAAGAGAGAAGAAGGAATGAGTTTCATGAGGATAAGACTCTCTTACCATAATTACCAACTCTTTACGAGTCTTAAAATTAAGAGGATATTTGGGACGGTTCTGCGTTAGCAAAATAGTCTCAACTCCACACACTTGGGTTCGGGGGGAGGTAGATTGTGAGAAGGAGTGCTCCACCAACTATTGGTTTTTATTGAGTTGCTCTAAGGCAGAGTTTGTGTAGCAATTCCAAACACTCCGTAAATACTTATGAATTGCAGTGAGGGTGGATGTTTCATCAAAGGTTCATTTCACTCTATATGACATGAAAATCATGACAACAGTATAATGAAATTCTCCACTGAAACTGACAGGTTTTTATATCAAAGTAATTGTACCACCACTAGCTATGTCTTAATTATTCTGACTTTTTCAATGACGCCACGACCTCGAATATATTGTGCCGTCTTATACTATTCCATTTTATGTCGTACATTGATTGATGGCTTCATTGACATGTGATCTTCTCATCGGTACAACCTCGTCCTATCCCATCTTATAGAATTCAGTTTTATGTTAAATAAATGTTGCTATCAAATTATTTTTATCTTTGATTAAATTTACAAAAAACATTACCATTATTTATATCTTAAAATGACTATATTCTACAAAATAGATCAACGATCTATCTAAGAATACTAATTGTATAATATAAATATTAATGTTTTTATATATAATTGGTCAAAGCTAAAAGTGTTTGACTTAAAGTAAAACAAAACTTAATAGGAATAGTGGGAGTACACATTGATTGATGGCTCCATTGACATGTGTCTTATCATCGCTATGTCACATCCTATCCCGTCTTGTGGAATTTAGTTTTATGTCATGTCATAATCTATGCGCTCCTAAATAGGTGTAGCGTATTTGTGCCAATCAAACTTCTTTTTTAAGTTTGACTAAAGTTTTAACTCTATAACTCTTTTTAGTAAAACCAAGATTTGCGTGCAACCACACTCAAATTTAGTTACTATTAAATTATGTTAAATTGACACCCAATGTGCACTAGTGTGAAATTTGTGTAACTAAAGAATTGGGTGAGAGTCTTCTCT
The DNA here is from genome assembly GCA_027790015.1 of Cymbopogon flexuosus. NCBI lineage: Eukaryota > Viridiplantae > Streptophyta > Magnoliopsida > Poales > Poaceae > Cymbopogon > Cymbopogon flexuosus. The sequence continues at coordinate 5,039 of JAKNSH010009493.1, forward strand.
CTTGCTACTCAATTTTAGTTATCGTCAACTTATACATGACTTTACAAGAGTTGCAGTGTTCATGTCGGTGTCTCTAGGTAAGATTGATGTAGCTAAAAATCTGGGTGTCGAGATGGAATATTTCACTCCATTCTTGCAAAACGTTAATTTGGATTGGGACCTACAGTTCTTTAAAACATTCGGATCTTTTTGTAACAATTGCTCATAAAATTTGAAAAATAATGTAGCAAAAAGTTTATCCGTAAAACAGGCTGTCAGGTGCACAACTACATTTTTAATTCACGCCGGTTAAAATATGTGTGTATACTATATATAGAGAGAAATTCAGAAAATTATTAATTTTCCAATATAGAATCCCGTCTGCTCTGTTCTCCCGCCGCTGACAGCGCGAGTCCGTCCTCGTTAAGAAGCCCCCCGCCGCGGCACCGCCAGCACGCCCACCATCCAGACACTCGAATCGCAGACACGAAGGACTCCTCGAGAGAGGAGAAGGGAAGAGGGGAGAGAGGAGCGCGCGACGAGTCGACGACGACGGAAGCCGCCATGGAGGAGAGGGTGCCGCTTCTGCCGCAGCACACGTTGCGGAACGGCGACGGCGGCGGACGGGAGGACAAGTGCGGCGGCGGCGGCGTGAGGTGGTGGAGGGAGCTGCTGGCACGGGAGGGAGGCAAGGTGGGTTGCGTGGCCCTGCCGATGGCGGCCGTGAGCTTGTCGCAGTACGCGGTGCAGGTGGCGTCCAACATGATGGTCGGCCACCTCCCCGGCGTCCTCCCGCTCTCCGCCTCCGCCATCGCCACCTCCCTCGCCACCGTCTCCGGTTTCAGCCTCCTCGTACGTTTCACATTACGCATACCGTGCCTCTTCATCTCCTTCGTGCTTAAATTTAATTTGTTATACATATAAGCGTTTTACTGTCCCCATGTTGGTTTGAGTTCACTATTCCTTCAGAATCCGCAACTACTGTGACTACAGAATTAGAACGGATAAAAGTAGTTAGAGAAACTTTTCAATTGAATCTATTGTAGCACGGAGCCGGTAGGGAACCTTGAAATTATACAATGATTCTTCAACATCGCATCGCATTTGGAAACTGTCATTCGAAATATTAGATAGCTTTTTTTGACAAAAAGGACTGTATTCTGTCAGTATCTACACACTGCTGCTGAAATTGTTTGGATGCATACATGGCAGGTTAGCCCTTCATGATTTTGTCAACTAAAACAAATCTTTGCAGAACGGTGATACATGAAACAACCTTTTTCTTGCGAGGGGTACATCAAGCAACTTATGCTTTTCACTTTTTCAGTATAAAAAAAAGCAACTTATGCTTCGTTCAAGTATAAACCTTGCTCTCCTTATCCAGCACTCCTGGCGTAACCATGTATTTAGCACAACTATTAGCATCGTCTTCATTTTTTTTGTATCCTTGTGCGACTATCTTCTGATCTGAATTCTGATCTAATGAAACTATTGTCAACATTATTGTTCTTCCTGTAAACAAATATTATTGTTAACGCAAAAAAAGCCAATATTATTGTTCTTCCTGTAAGCCAATATTATTGTTCTTTCAATAACTTAACTTTTGTGCTTCTAACACAGATTGGGATGGCAAGTGGATTGGAAACTCTATGCGGTCAAGCCTATGGAGCAAAACAGTATGACAAACTGGGGATGCACACATATAGAGCTATAGTCACACTCATTGTTGTGAGCATTCCAATTTCACTTCTGTGGGCATTCATAGGCAAACTCCTGATCCTTATAGGACAGGACCCCTTGATCTCAAAGGAAGCTGGGAGATACATAGCTTGGCTGATTCCAGGTCTCTTTGCATATGCCATCAGCCAGCCTCTCACAAAATTTCTACAGTCTCAGAGTCTGATAGTTCCTATGCTTTGGTCCTCCATTGCAACTTTGCTCTTGCACATTCCTATTTGTTGGCTATTAGTATTCAAGACCAGTTTGGGGTATATTGGAGCTTCTTTGGCAATAAGCTTATCATATTGGTTAAATGTGATTATGCTTGCTGCTTACATCAGATACTCGAATTCCTGTAAGGAGACCCGCTCACCTCCTACTGTTGAGGCTTTCAAAGGAGTTGGCATGTTTCTACGCCTAGCTCTGCCATCTGCACTGATGTTGTGGTAATTGTAGTGATGTTCTTAAGCTTCTTTCTCTTCTTCTGTGAAGATTCCATATTGGATTAATGAATTCTATTCCACAATTTTATAGTTTCGAATGGTGGTCTTTTGAGATCCTTATTCTTGTCTCAGGGATTTTACCAAATCCAGAGCTGCAAACTTCAGTTCTTTCAATCTGGTAAGTACTTCCACATCTACAATAACATGCAGTTGCTGTACATTGCTTTTTCTCTAAAAATATTTGCACTCTCTTCATCAGTTTGACGACTATCACTTTAATGTATACTATACCTTATGGGCTTGGAGCGGCTGCAAGGTATGAGAAGCTTAACCACTCCTAGATGCAATATCAATACATACAAAACCATAATTAACTTCGTTCATATTGTCCAATGAGCAGCACTAGGGTAGCAAATGAATTGGGTGGTGGTAACCCTGAAGGAGCTCGATCATCTGTTCGAGTTATCATGTGTATCGCAGTGATGGAAGCAGTTATAATCACAATTCTATTGTTAGCGTCACAGCACATCTTGGGCTATGCATATAGCAGCGATAAGGATGTTGTTGCTTATGTCAATGCAATGGTTCCCTTTGTGTGCATCTCTGTTGCTGCTGACAGTCTACAAGGTGTTCTATCAGGTTACATCTCTTAACTTTCTTAAATTGTTTATCTGTCTTTCTCTTCATCAAAAGAGTATAAAGGAAAGGTATTTTCCTGTTTTTGAACCTCAAAAAACATCTTCCAATTATACCTGTGAAGTTATGAAACAATTTTGTTTCTGCTCTTCACACCAAATAACTACACCTTTTACCCATAGTTTGATCTGCATAATTCAATCTGCATGCTCTTTTCAATTTCGGTAACAAGCCCTGTCAGGTGGCAAGTGACCATTAATGTTTTTTCAGTCATGCCAATGTCATACCAGGTAAGATGCCATTCTGTTTTTAGTTTGTTCCACGATACTAATGCTATTCTGTGTTGTGGAAGCAAAAATTTGTTACTCGGGGAGTTACTTGTTTGTTCCTTCAAAAATGGGCTCTTACGTGAACATGGATGCCGGTGTTTTCATCAACACGCATCTAGCAGAGATGTTACCGTAAGCAGGCTCCACCTCACTATGTATGCAAATTACAACCTTTCTCCTAGCTATTAGTGGTATTTCTATCTGCTACATACTCTTATTTTGGTTTACTTCTTCTTAAGAGTGTTTGGGCACGTGAATAGCGACCTGAACTTAAAACTACACTCAATAGTGTGGCTGTCATTTTGTAATGCTTGATGACTGACACCACTGAACTTCACAACAGAAGCATTCTGATTGTTCATGTCCTCTCTGTTCCTCTCTGGAGATATTGGTGTTAAATGCTAACCCTTCTAGTTTTGTGATTATCAGGTATCGCCCGAGGATGCGGGTGGCAACACTTGGGGGCCTATGTCAACCTGGGTTCGTTCTATCTCATTGGGATTCCAACAGCACTCTTCCTCGGCTTTGTTATGAAGATGGAAGCAAAAGGGCTTTGGATGGGCATTTCCTGTGGCTCCATAGTGCAGTTCTTTCTTCTTGCCGTTATAACATTCTTCAGCAACTGGCAGAAGATGGTTTGTACTTTCTATAAACCTATGCAAGTCTTTTTTTTTTCACTTATCAATGCTGAGTCGCTGACCACAGGAACAAAAAATGATTTATAGCTTATTGACCTGCTTCCGTCTTTGCAGTCTGAGAAGGCAAGGGAGAGAGTTTTCAGCGATGAGCCGTCAGATAAGAAACCTTTGGAATCGGATGGATCAAATTTGTTCTAATTTTCGCACGAGTCATCTGATTCCTTGTAAAGACGCAGCGGGCCAGGTCTTGTAGAGAAAGAAGCCCCTCTTGGAATAGGTTTTTTATGATGCCTTGCTTTCTGGTCTCTGAACTGAGTGTACATGGAACTCACTGAACTCTGACCAGTGTTCTGTGTTCGTGCTTGATGTTGTTTGTTGAAACAAATGGGACAATTGTATCAGAAACATAAGACATGATGATAATATGGAAGAGATAGTAACCATAGTTTGCAACTTTGCAAGTCTGCACCCTGCTTATGTGTGACCCTGATGTTGGTCCATTGTCTTGCAACTTTGCATGTCTGTACCCTGTTTTTGTGTGACCCTAGTGTTGGGCTGGGCCATTGTTTTCTGCCCCAGCAGCTCATCGTCGACAAACGCTTGTCGCAGGGCCTCAGAAAGTCAGAATGGCGGCCGATGCAAGTAACGTGCATGCTCGGTGCTCCCATGACATTCCAAGTGTCGATTATATTAAGTGGAGCAACAAAAGAATAACACGGCATTTAGGCAAATTTGTAGATAATAAATCAACCGTGATGAGTTCTCTTCTTTAAGAAAAAAACTGGCCGGAGACAAAACTTCTTCACCAATTTGAGTAAGGACATGTTTGCTAGGGCTCCTCCTTTCACTAGAAAATGGCTCATCCACCTAAAGTGTTTGGTAGATCTCTGGATCCTCCACAGAAGTTGCAGCCGGAGCCAGGCCATAAGATCTGGTGAACTAGTTCAAATCACCAGCATAAGATTACCACACAACAAAGTTCCCAAATCATGATATATCTCAAAAGGTACTGAATGTAAATCACGAGCCACAACATGATTACATTACATTGTGGCATTGGGCACCAATTCATATGATATCTTTGCAGAGATAGAGGATAATGGGGCATGACATCAACCAGAATATAGGCATACAGAAACATTTGCCAACCACAAGTCCAGAAGTAGAACTACACATGCTGTATACTCCCACTGTGCATGCTTTTTATCTCAAATTTGAAAATAATTTATTACATGTTTCCTGTTAGTGAAGGCTATTCCTCAAAATTTCACTAACAGTGCCGAGCCAAGCAGCATGCAGCATCATCCCTGAGAATAGAGATGCGCATGGAGCTGACAGACATGAAAAAGATACATACTAAGACTGTCAACAGCACCTGCACGTAGCAACAGTCAACAGCTAAGTTGCATGCCTCAAGAAACAATATGTGAATTCACAGAAACAACAAACAAGACCAAAATGTTATCTATATGGGCAACTTTGTCTTAAACAACAGATTCTACAATCACCTTGCTTATGAACGGTATAACTAACTAGGTCATTTTAACTCTAAAACAAAATCTTCATAGAAAATAGCAATGAAATAGTTCCTTTCCATCCCACAACATACATAATTATTTGTGGATTGATACAATACACTATAGCATTGCAGGATTACAGTTCATTTGATTAACGTGCTTGAACCTATTTGTGCTGTGCCACATCAATTTCGACAAGTTCATAGAGAAGAATTGTCCACAAGCCACTCATCCCTCCTTGCACTAAGTTGATCTGAAATGGAGCATAAATTTGCCGGATCTCACCATTGAAAAGGTTTGTTTTGATCAGTCCATGGTGACCTTGGCGCCAACTGCCTTCATCTTCTCGACAATCGCCTCAGCCTCCTCTTTGGATAGGCCGCCCTTGATCACCGCAGGCGCCTTCTCCACCAGCTCCTTGGCCTCCTTTAGTCCCAGGTCAGTGAACGACCGGATCTCCTTGATCACCTTGATCTTGCTCGCCGCGTCGAACGCCTCCAGCCGCAGCTCGAAGACCGTCTTCTCGGCTGCCGCAGCCGCCTTCTCCCCCGCCGCGCCGGCCGTGGCGCCGCCGCCGCCGCCCAACCCAGCGGCGGAGTTGAGGATGGCGATGGGTGGTGCGGCGGGGATGTCGAGGCGGCGGAGGAGGAGAGAGGAGAGAGCGGCGGTCTCCGCGAGGGTGAGGGAGGAGACCTCATCGACGAGGCGCCACACGCGGTCAGACGGCGGTGGGCGGGATGGGGAGGACGGGTCGAAGGTGGAGGGGTCGTAGTCGGTAGGAAGCTTGCGGACGTCGATGAGCTCCTCGGCCGCAGCGGTAGAGAATGTTGCAGGAAGGCGATGGCGGCGGAGGAAGAGGCGGTGGCCGGAGCGCAGCAAGGAGGAGGCCATGGCGACGGGGCTAGGGTTCTGGCTGCGGGATGCGGCATGGGGAGAGGAAGATGCGTTGGAAGTTTGGATCTGGGCTTAGACCCATTTAG
>JAKNSH010009605.1:0-13770 GCA_027790015.1 Cymbopogon flexuosus
GGGGATGTGGTCCAGGAACGACTTGAGCGCTTCGCTCCAGTACTCCCCTGCCGCCGCCGCCGCCGCCGCCGCCGCCGCCTCCTCGGCGTCCGCGCCGCTGCCGCGGCTTGCGGCGGCTTTGCTCGCTGCTTCTCTCGTCATATCCCCAGCGCTCCAAGAATCTTGTTGCGGTTTTTCGACGTGCCACGGATGGACAGTTAGTCTGGACTCTGGAGTCTTTCGGCCTGCTGCTTCTCTCTCAGCGTCGTTCCTTGTGCACTTTCGCGAGAGGTTGCCGGGACACGTCTGCGGGGGCGCCGGGACAGATGGCGCGGTCTCGGCACACCGGGATACGTGTCGCGTTTGAATTTGCCCAGTGATTGTGATTAGTACTACTACGGTTTACTCCTACTCTAGCTCACTCCGTCCCAAAACACACCAGACAGCTTTTGGTTTGAAGATAGTGCTACCTAAATTTGGATGCTCATCATTCTAGTTCTAGAGACATGTTGCCTGTTGGCTGCGGCTTTGCTGCAGCTATTTATCCCGTGTCAAGCACTGTAGTATGGACTAGATGCATTGCAGTTGCAGCAGCTTAAATTTGCAGCAAACAGGCTTTAGCCATTGAAGTTAGGTGTTTAACAGCGAAGCAACACAACCATCAACAAACATTTATCTCACCACACAGACATAAGTGCAGAGCTAGCACAAGAAGAGCCCAAGCATGCTTGCTTTATTATGAGTCTGCAGGTTCCACCGCAGCTTTGTAGGCACAGCGTACAGAGCCTGAGCATGCGGGCAAGGGCCAACCACGACACACGGTTCAAGAACGAAACTCGAAACTACTTGCTACAAAGGTGGCACAAGGATAACGCCATAACGGCGTCCTAGCCAACTGATACTGATGCTGCAATAGCTTATACTACCCAACAAGGAACAGATCGACAGGGCTGTATCGCCCTACCGATTTTATCACGAATTAATACTACTGTTTCCAGGTGACTAGTTCTCGAACTCATGGCGTTCAGATCGGGTGGAGAGAAAGCCAGGGCCATTGAATGGCCGAGAGCTTATCGCTTCCTCCTGTTTGTCCGCCACTGTCTCAGTACAAACTGGACAGCTTCCTTCAGAGTCACCTTCCGGTTTTCTCTGAAGTTCCATAGCTCCGCCACAGGATAACTGCCTTTAGACTTGTACTCGTTGATTTCAAGCAGCGCCTTTGTCACCAATGCATAGATTTCTTCTCCATGTTCTTCCTTGAGTGCTCGAAGCTTTGCATCATCCTCAATTATCTCCTACATCACAGCATGTACCACTTAGAGTCAAATAAAGTAGTATAACCAAATGCATGTTACAAAATGCAAGGTATCCATAAAATTAGATAGTTATCGAGGATGCATGGTTCACAAAATTAAAGGCTACAAATAGCACTCCCTAATAAGCTTATCCATACAAGATATGGGATCTGATGATTCAGGGAGGATATTAACAACTTCTACTTGACAGGATGGGATAGTGCAGTTCTACAATCCAGGGAGGAAATTATACTCCGTCCCACAATAAGTGCAGTTCTACGATTATTTGGGTAGATCAGTGTTATTAGGAAATGACATATATGCCCTATAAAAAGTGTCCCAACATGCAATGATTCTTCTTCGGAAACAGAGGGCGACTAAGTTGCCCTCTAGCGTTAGGTCATGCACAAGCTAGAAACACTTATTTTTAAGACAAATTTTGAAAATTATTGTGGGACGTAAGGAGAAGGCTACAAAGCTAGGGACATGTATGGAAGTAGCTAAAGATGAAGACTCATACCATCTCCTTTCCATCAATTGTGACAACCCTAAAAGGGTGCCAGTCAGGATTTTTTATTTCAGCCTCCCACTTTGAACAAAGAAAGGCAGCAGTAACTTCTGCATCTTCTGTATGCTCCTTTTGGCATGCCTTTGAAAATGCTTTCAGATCAAGCTCTCCCATTCTCTTGATTCCTATATGTGCCTGCCCACCTGAAAGATCAAGCAAGCCCTGTGGACATGCGGTAGAACACAAGATGAATAACCATGAAATCTGATGGACAATATCAGTCACAAAGATCTTACTAGTGAAACAACATACATTTTCTAGCTCTTTGCGAGCTTCTTGCAGTTCAATGTTGCTTTTGCTTTCTTTGATAACCAGAGTTTGGTTAAGTGACTCCATTCCATCCAGTTCATCTATCTTTTCTTGCAATGCCTCACTCAACTCGTTAATTTTATTCTTGGACACTGAATCTTCATCACCTGGCATATGCTCCATCACTTTTAGTTTGCCCTTCAACTGCTGTATTTCTAATTCAAGCTTTTGTTTTGCATCCAATTGTTGTTCCAACATCAGAATCTTCTTTAACGCAGCTTGTTTCTCTCTCTGTAGTTTCCATACAGTAAGACTACCATAGGACACATTGTTTAAAACTTAAAGCATCATATATTAGAAGGGGGAGCCAAGGAACATACTTTCTGTTCTTCCACAAGCTTCAGCACATTCTCATCAGCTTTCTGCTGCTCCAATGTTGCCAATTTAAGATGACTTGATTTGATAGCATTCTGAGTTCAAGCAAAAACAGAGCAGATATTTGCATGGATATTTCTAACTGATAAAACCTTATCAAAATGATAAAGATAACTAATATGAAGTTGCTAACAGAAAATAAATATCATCTAGCATGTCTCAAAATAATATGACACTAAGGAAATGAACTCTTTCCAATCTTTTAAAGAGGGAAAAAGATGAAATGATGAAAGAAATCACATACCTTCTGCTTCTCGTGCTCAAGGTTCCTTCTGTCATAATCACTTTTCGCTGCAAGGTCATCAAGTTGCTTGGATCTCACATCAAGATCATTCATTTTTGCCTCAAGTTCAGAGCGCAGCTTTTGATTCTCATCAATGATCTTCTGAGAATGCCTGCGAGCTAGCTGCTGCATCTTGCTAATTTCTGGCAATGGTTATGCTTATTAATTGATCTCTCAAATGAAACTTCGCAACTGCTGATGATAGAAAACTGGAAACACAACTAGACCCATGTGAAAAGAAATAACAAAAAAGTAGCAAAAAGAATAACATGAACCTTCATTGTATGACTGGAGAAGTTGTTCCCTTTGCCCCATCATCTTCTCAAGTGATGCAGTTGTCTCACTGTATTTGCATTTTAGTTCCTGTAAGTACCTATTTTTTACCTCAATTTGGTTAGCTAAATTAGCAACAAGCCTGTCAGTTTTACGTGCTCCTTCCTTTGCAAGATCATTGACAGATTTCAAGTCACCATTTTTTCTCAAGTGGTCCGCTATTATTCCTGAAGAATTGTAATCTTCAGCCCGCGCAAGCCATCCATAGAGCTCGGATCCTTGATTCTTTTTTCCAATCCAGTCCTTCTTACCGTGCCCCCCTGCCCCAAAGTGACTTTCGAAGGTACGTGCATTTCGGAAACCATTCCAGTCCTTTCCAAACTCGACAATAGCATTTCCTGTATGACCTCTAAATGTCCACAATGGAATGACCTTCAGTGGGCAAAATTGTGCCAGTTGCTCCTTCAAACGATTTCCACTTTCTCCAATTTGGCGTCCATCCTTCCACTCAGTAGGCACATTAACTAGGACGCCCATCCAGGGCCACACAAACTTCTCGTCTCTGTTCTGAAGAGGTTGTGGCTCCACAGGAATTACATGTGGCTGTGGTTCAGGTGATTTAGCAAGATCATTCTTCAAATGTTTGAAGAGGGCACGATGGGCTGCTTTCTCTTTTGCCTTCCGATTAGGTGCTCCACTTACTCCTGAGGCATGCTGAACCAGACTACTTTTACTGTAATTATTCTTCTTCTTGCTGCTACAGAAGAGACAACTGTAGTTTTCTCCATTCTTCTTTACCTTTAAATCTCCTGACATCAGTCTTGCATAAATCTTTCCTTCATAATCATCAATCTCAGAATCACTTATGTCTGTATCTTCGTCAGAACTATGATCCATTTTCAAAAGGGGAATGAAATATAGACAACCTGACCAGGAAAAATAAAGAAGATTGAGAACACAACACTTAAATCTATTTTTCGAACTAATTTTTCATTATGAAATACAAATGAGCACTTGGGAACTTGTAATACTAGAGAACAGCAAGCATGGAACACTGACATACTATCATGCAAGGGGGGCGGGTTGACCCATTCTCAAACACGCCGCTCCTAGATTAAGGCCATGGTTCGGAGTGGGCTGACCCCAACAGGAAGAGGGTCCAAAAGGGTCGGAACCCTGTTGAGCCCAATTGACCTCTAGGGTTGCCCCGCTCATGAGCAGTGGCATGCACTCCCCTCCTCACTTGCGACCTTCCCACTCGTGGCTGAGAAGAGATGCAGTAGCCAATGCCCCTGCAGATGCAGGCGCTAGTGATGACCCCGACCACCAGAATCACAACTGAACATGACCAAATGGTGCCTCCTTAAACCCTCCCGTTCCCTGAGACCCTGAAGATCCAAAACATGCTTCGTTTTTCTTTCTAGATGTCGGGTTGGACCTGATTAGAGGATTAGTAGAGACGCTAGGTTTTCATTTCTAGATTTCTTGGTGGATTTTACCAGCTTTCTTTGAAGTGGATCCACCACCTACACTATTGTCAGGGAACCCTGAAGAAAGTAAACTCAAATAATTTTTTCCACTTCCATTTGAAGAAATATCTTGCTTGGAATCATCTAATAACAATGTGATGTCATGTCTGTTTGGATTATTCTTGATTTCAGTTTGGTAAGTCATGTTTGTATAAGGCTGGTTAGCAAGCTGCCATTAGTTTTTTATTGTGGTAATGTTCATGGCTATTAGCAGATTGTAACTTGTGTGGAGAACAATTCTTCTAAAGGTTACTTTTAAGCATGTGTACTGAACATCTGAAGCACCTGCACTTGGTTGGCTTCATTAAGGATTTGTAGCATGTATGAATTATTGTTTCTACTAGTTGGCATGCAACACTGTTTCCCCTGGCAACAGCTCTGAAAAGATGTGCACATGTCGACAGATCGGAGCCTCAAGGATCAGAGTATCAGACCACAACAAAGGGCATGTTGGGGCATGTGGCTGTAGTGATACTGCACATCGCCATGCATTATAGCAGGCTATGTTAGAGTAATCCTGGTGTTTACCACCTATCTAGCTAGTATTAATCGTATTGTCCTAATTAGCTAGCTGCCGACTTCACTAGGTCGGTCACCCTTTTCTTAGACAGTAAGGTAGAGGTATTGTCAGACAAGGCCAAATTGATCAAATGCATGTACTTTCTGATGTTGTCATGTGAGCTTTCTGATGCTGTTAATAACAAAACCCTTCAACTTGGACAGTATCTTCCTTTCGTAACTGATTTTTTTAGATAACAGACCGCTTGGTCCAGCTTTTATTGAAAGCCAACGAAAGAGTTCTTTCTTTCCTAACTGATTGATATTGGTAACTTGTTTTGTGAGCTTTAATCCTCAAGTGAGCTATTACTAAAGAGGGCTCTTGGTAAGTTGGACTCCACGTTCAGAAGGTCCATAGCCATTGTTTAAGCTCGGTTGTTGGAACACATTTAGGAATGACTGTATGAAAATACTCTCAATAGCAGACTTCATTAGCCTTCCCGAGGATAGTGGTGAATGACCAAATCTTTCATGTTTATACACGGAAATGTTCCATGCATTGGCTATGATTGTTCAATATCTGTTCACTTGCTTTTGTATATAGCTCCTGATTCCAAGAGACAGGTGTTATTGTAGATCTGCTAACATTTTGATCAAATCCAGTTGGTGTCAAACTGCATTGGCTTACTAACCCTTTTATCAAATCGCTGTTGAAGACTCTGTAATTTGTTAATCTTTCTTCGATACTAACTTTCTATGATTTCATTTATTTTCTCTTGTGTATTAAGTCATTGAGTGTGCAGTGTGCTTTGCATGCATAGATAAGTTTCAGGTCTGTTGCTCTGTTTGCGAACCAGGGTGTAGACAGTCCTTAAACAAATGATGACGAGGGTCAAACCTCGATGCCCACGGATCTTCATTGCCAGAAATAAAAATAAATAAAAATATAGTCAACGGGGATTGCCAGAAAAATAAAACGGACGGATTGACCCCAGACCCTCAAATTGAGTAAACGGATTCGCGGATCAGGATTAGGAGCATCCCACACCGATCCCTTTGCAAGCCTAACGATCACCCTTCAACATACGGGTGAAATGGGTGATACTGACACCAATTACGAAACGGAATGGATAACCAAAAGCAATGCTACTAGACGAGGAATCCACGGGCAGAGGGGCAAAGACATGGATGTACCCTTATTGTAGGCATATTTTCTTTTTGCAAAGAATAAAAAAAAATCGAAGTTCGTAGGCATGGATACATTGTAATAAGATCAGATCCGAACAAAAATACCCAAATAGCTTTAAGTTCCGGTTCGAGTGCCTAGTTTCGCACAGCAGGGATGGGAGAAAGAAAGGGTGCGCATACCTGGTGGGTGCTCGTCGCCGGCGAAAGACGAATGGCGCAGGGCGGCGGCTGTCACCCAGTGGCAGTGGCCACAGTGTCCCAGCTGCCACACGAGGGCGAGCACGCGCCACGCGGGGTGGACGGGAGGGAGAAGGAAAAGGGGGCGGACGGGAGGAGTTGAAGGGCGGAATCGGCGGAGATTAATTTCCTCCGTTTGGCTACTGACTGGGATATGGAGCGAGGCAGGGATGGATAGTTTGTTTATCCACTCGGCCGCCAGAGCTGCAGCCGCCGCCACAACTGATCAGTCCATGACTCACGCGTGTAGTCACTGGTCAGTCCATGCGAGAGAAGACTTATGGATGGGACCTTTTGATTGATCGTTACTCAGCACACCAGATCTGATTGATCCATTCACAGGATAGGTTTTTTTTTTTTTTTTTTACCAACAATCACAGGATAGTTGCCTACTATAATTTGTCTACTTTCTAAAATGAAAAAAATACATAAATATACATCTCTTATATTAGACACACTTATTTGGGAGTACGGTAGCAAAACTCTTACGCAAAATGATTAGCATATGTTTGCAGGCCTTAAACAAGGGCTACAAGCCTACTACAACCGCTTCACTCTGCAAAGAGAGCGTACGGCGAGGATGCCAGACATGGCTCAAGTCATTGGCATCTAACGAGCAGAGCTGAAACGATGGCCTAGAGTACAATGATCATCGTAGCCAGATCCCAGAGGCACCACCAAATTAGCAAAACACGGATATTTTATTTTAGTAACGGAAAATACAGGATGAAAGATAGAGTTGATCCAAACCAGGTAACGGAAAATACAAAGGTTCATAAAAGGTTTGCTGCAACTTTCAGGGCAGCTTTATTAGTACCAAGGTTCAAGGAACATCATGCCAGGCTATGCATATTGAGCCCGAACGCTGGATTTTCTAGCAAGCGGCTCTTCCATACCAAAGGTTACATGATCTTTCAATGTAATACCATTGTAGGTTCTTGTTTTGTAGTCACAACCCGGTCTACATGACAGACCCATCCTTGATGGTTGCATTCTTCAAGATCACCACAATTCCAGACCTTATGTAGTACCCTTCTTCAGGGTGATCAGCCTCTTGGATGCCCTGGTACAAAGAGTGGAACAACCCATGGTCACAACACCAGCGTTGGAATGGATAAATGAGCACGCAAGTTTCTGCACCCATGTACGTAGGTGTGTTCGCTCACCTTACTGTTTGTGATCACCACGTTCTTCCCAATCCTAGCATTCATGTCAATGATACAGTTCCTGAATATCATCAGAGGATACCATCAGGTGTCAGTGAGTGTGATGTTTGGGAACTACCAGTGGTCATACCTATACAATGTTGATGTTGTTTCACATCCAATACTCACCTTATCTTTGTGTTCCCTCCTATTCCAACTGGGACCTTCCCAGCTAACAGTAGCTTTGAACTTTCTTCTTCAGTTTCATACATGTCCGCCCCCATCATCACACAGTCCTGTTGTTATCAGAAAGTGCAATAACAAAATGAATCACAACCAATTTGCAACAGTACCAACAAACAGAAGAAACTCTAGATCTGGGTTCAATATTCTTCTTGTATTCATGTCGTGGTAATCTAGGCTCAGTTCTGCTGATTGATAAGCCGGCTGATTTCAGCTGATTCAATAGTATTCTGTGAGAGAGAATAAGCTGAAACAAGCCGAGACAAAGCCAAAACTAGAACAAACGAACAGAGGTGTACAGTAACAACAAGAACTAAGGTGTTCACGTGCTAAACAGATTGGATATTATACCAATACTAGAAGCTGGGGGAATCTTTAGTTTTAAGAAAAACACAAAAAGGATTTTGATGAACCTGTCTGGGGTCCAGAATCTTATATGAAACCACTTCTATGTGATTTTGTTGACCCTGGTGTTGAAATGGTATACCAAAGAGTGGTAGATTGCAGTTGCACTAATTGTGGTGACTTGAATAAAATTTGATGCAAGAGAATGTATAAAGCATCAGCATAAACATTGGCAGAGTATGTACCTTGACTTCACATCCATAACTGACACGTGAGCAGACTCCAATCACAGAATGCTCGATGCTGCATTCTCTCAGTAAGCAACCATCTGAGATAAATGCATCTTTGATCTGCGGCGGAGAACAAACAAGTATTCAAGTATGCAAACATCCTGCTCTGGGGTAACAGTTGTGCTCCATAAGACCACTATACCTTGCACTTGTCCAATTGCGTCGGAGGTAAGTTCCGGGGTGCAGTGAAGAAAGGTGTTTTTGGATCATAAAAGTTGAACTTGGAAGGCTGAAGAGAGAAACATATTAGGTGAATTTGTAGTCAGATTATATTCTCCAACTATTAGATGATAAGCTAACTGAAGAACAATAGAATGGAACTAAGATGCTCTAACACACATTCTGTGCAAAGAATTTCAGGTAATATTTATGCAGTACAGAATACATATATAACAGACTACCTGCTCAGTGAGGGCCAAGTTTGCATCGAAGAATGATTTGATTGTTCCAACATCCTCCCAATACCCCGTGAAAATGCATGCCTAACACAATATGTAAAATGTACTGTTGGTCTGTATGATGTGTGGAAGCAAAAATACATAAATTGTGCGTTGATAAACAAAAACTAGTGGAAACTGAAACAAGAAAAACTTTTTGACATCTAATTGGTAACTGGAAACTAGTGGAAGCTGGTAACTGGAGACTTTACAGTTTACAGAACACATACTCCAAACAGATCAGACTTACCTGCACATTATGCTCTAATACAGCTCTTGGGAGGATTTCAGATCCGAAGTCATGTAATTGGGAATATTTTGACCTAAGAATTGACACTGTTAGAAGGTAAACTAGGACTTGGATAGAAACAAGACAGGAAAGTGATTACTTGAGAAGATGTAAAAGTGCATCTTTCTTGAAGACATAAATGCCCATTGATGCGATGTACGGATATTTCTGTGCATCACCTATAGCATAGCTGAGGAAGTTGGTATCAACTCTCTGCAACATCAGTAGCTATTAGCTTTGATGTCAGATTCTACAGCAAAATAGATATTCATTTCTGAAAAAGCCAAGTGCAGATGATCCATGGAAAGAACTAAAAGAGGGGTTCATCTCAAGAAAGAAAGGAGCACAGCAGAATTGGATTACACAATGAATTGCTAACCATAGAATTCAAATCAGCACCCTTTGGTTTCTCAAAAAATTGAAGTACACGTCCAGTATGATCAAACTTCACGAGCCCATTGTTAGAAGCTCGGCTTCCCAAAGGGAAAAAAAAAAGGAAAGCAGATTAGACCATGTGCATCTTGTGTTGGATAACAGGATAACATATTCATGTTTGGGTGATATAAACAACTGATTTACCTCTCATCAACAGGAGCACACGATACAGTGATGTCAGCATTGTCCTCGACATGTTTCTGGAAATAATGCATGCCAAAAATAGTTGGTTAATCCAAAATCAGGACACATGTGAAACATAAGGAACAGGAGCACACCATACCTGCACAAGTTCCATGTAATTCATCTGATAAAGCTGATCGCCGCTCAAGATTACAATGTGCTCAATAGATTTTTGATTGTAATAATCCTAAATCAGTATAGGAGAACTCAAAATTACAACGAAACAATGCTACAAGAATGAGCGAATGGCCATCCATAAACAAGAAAACATCAACTACCTCGAGTACCCAGATAAATTTTCTGATAGAGTCTGCTGTACCCTGGAACCATCCCTCAGGCTCTTCAGGCATTTGTGTAGCTGCCAATACCTGCATATTGGAACAATTAGTTTTTCAATTAATCACTTGTACGAATTAATAACTTTCCACATTCAATGGAACATTAAGGCAAAGTATTGACGTAAATGAAGTCCATAGTGTGTTGAACCACAATGTCTTTGGATCTAGACTTCTAGAGAAGAATCTTGGCATCTCTTTATTATTCTCTCCACACAAAGTTACTCCTACTTACACATCAACAAGATGAGGTAAACTACCTGTACAGACCCATCAGCAAAGTTGACCCCACCTCCAAGGTACGTACGGTGAATATGGCGGTTAAGCGAAGTAGAATTGAACTGACTCATCACAAATATCTTATTTATACCACTGTTGAAGCAGTTACTCATAGGGATATCAATAAGCCTGTAACATCCTCCAACAGGAACCTAAGTAGTGCACCAAATAAAAAAAAGGTATGAAAGTGACGGCTTTACAAATATCTGTACCAAAAAAAAATCTAAGAAATTTTGACTGAAAGTCTCCACCAAAAAAAATGGATGTCTCACATAGCACTTCAATTATGGTTCAATTGTGTACCTTGAAAATGAAAAGAATCCACTAAACATTGTAGAAAACTAGTATAATAGAGTAATCAACGTTGGATGTTCAGTATTATCCCTTACAGCAGGCGTAGCTCTTGTGCTTGTCAGAGGAAAGAGCTGAGATCCAGTGCCTCCACCCAAAATGATAGCAGACACACGGTTCACATCGGCATAACTTTTTCTAGAGGACTGTGTTTGAAAATGCTGCAAATATGGGACCCAGAGTTAGATTACTTAATTAGATAAGTACATAAGTAGTGCGTTTATGCATGCCATTAAACAACAATTCAGGAAAGATTACAGTGGAGAGTGGTCTAAGAGTTGCATTTTTTTTAAACACAACTAATAGTTGCAGTTATATATGTAACGTGAAGTAGAAAGAACTATTATAAGATATCATGGCAATTTGTGATAACCATGCAGTAACTCTAAGGTCTATTTCCATAAGTTATGCATGCAATAACCAAGAATTCCCTTTTCCTGAATGCAGTGAAGCCACAGTTCCCAGATTTCAAACAATTAAGATGACCCTATTTGAGCAAATCTTTACAATAATCAGTCCAACAGAAGTATAGTAGAACAAACGTATAGTAAACCACCATGTAAGAGTAAAAAATTGAGTTGGATGCTTACAAGAGTTTCAGGACAAGCATCTGAGGTAAGAATACATTGTGTATCTGCAGCAACTCTACCACCAAAGCACCTATTCCTCAAAGCTTTCTCCTGCTTTCTGCCCCCAATACTTAATCGTTCCAACCTGTCAATCCCACCACCCTCACAAGATCTTATCGGGTGAGGACCTGACTTCGCATCCAATGCTAGTGCAAACTGCATATCTCCTCTGACTACTAGACACACCTGCAACTCAAATAAATGAGTAGGCAATTCTTTTACAGCAAGGGAACATTTAAAATGAATTGAACACTGGATTCTTTTATGGAAAAATATATGTTTGCACTACAATATGGCATCTTATGACCAAACCGAGATTTACTACTTCCATAAAACTGGACTCATGAAGAATGCTCCTTAATCAAAGTAACCAAAACAGATCTCCTTTCCCCCATGGACAAAAATTGCATGCCACTAAAATGCTTTTAGAGTGAAAAACAAAACTTTTGATGCAACTGGTACCTTGCAATATATTGTTGGCAAGAATGGAGCCATTCAAGTTTTAAAAAGCAACCCGTATAACTTCAGGCATTTGCAGAGTACATAGATGATGGCATCTCACCCTCTTTCCACTAATACTTCCCAATACGAATTAAGCTAACCAATAAAGATGGCAAGGGAATGTATACTTACAACAGAACGCTGAGGTGGCTACAAGATCGAAACGCGCACTTGTCTCCCCAAGTGTTCTTGTGGCTCCAATTGCTGCCTGTGTCTAATTGCGGTGCTGTTGATGTGCTTATATAGAGTGGAAGGAGGGCATACTGGTGGAGATGAACTATCAACAACCATGAAAAAGCCTGGATGCTTTGGCATTACGTCCACGCACAGAAAGGAGTTCACGTTTCTTGCAAGTGCAAGTACCGTGCAAGAGGCTAGAAGCTTTTGGTTTTATGTCCACGCACAGAAACAAAAGTTCACATTTCTCGCAAGTAATCGACAAACTCATGCAGCAAACCATAATGATAGTTCCAATTTTGCCCTTGGCCCGTGGTATAAACATAATAGAAGCCATTAATTAATTTTGAAAAATACTCTCATAGGTTCCTACTTCCTTTTTAAAATTCAAATTCAATGAAGATGCATTGGTACCGTGAACGAGCTCCCTAGGTGCAGGACTTATTTTCAAACAATAATAAATAAAGTAAAGAGTAAGAAGATGGTCTGCTGGCCAACTAATAAATGTGCATATTGGTATGCCTACGCATGTTTGTACACTCTTAATGATTTTTATGAGCAGAAAGGGCAAGAAAAAAATAAACAGACACGAGAGAGGTGATGGTGGATGCCTGGGTGGAGATGCCATCATAAAGCAGACAATTGTGTGTTGAAGCTGTTTCTGAGTAAATAACTTGGCATGTGGCTTTCCCCTCAACAGACATCTATAGATGATACTTCCAAAATGCACAGCCGTGGTTTGTACCTTTCTGTAACCCGTTCATAGTTTTAGACACCTTCCAGAAGAATTTGCGTGCAAACAACATATTGAGTTGGCAACATTTCCAACGGTACACATGAAACCTTTCAGAAATATTTTTTTTCTGAGCTGTCACTAATGCTTGTAAGCTATTAGTATCCACAAACGTTCACACAAGATAAACTAACAGAAATCGATACTGGTTTCAGATAATGCCAAATTGCCTTTTGAGGACATATGCTGCATAGCTCTCCCTCTTATGAATTATGATTACGTTTTTTATCATTTCGGTTTTTTTATAGAATGTGACAGAATCTGAAAATATTAGGTAGTCTATTAGAATACATACTTCTTATAAACATCCATATCATTTTTCCTAGGTTTCAATTATCACTGCATTGCTGTTCATATTCAAGTTATGTTGTATGGGTTTACAGTACCAAAGAATTGATCCAAAAACAAGAAGTAAATAGTGCAAGATACCTGGCAGGATAAAACTATAGGGAATTTTTTTTTAGGGAAAACTATGGGATTGTACATCGGCATCCAATCTTAACAGTGTTGTATACACAAAGTGTCCAAGATACACTGCCTTAGGGTGTAAGTTTGATGTTTGGATACTTCGTGCTTTATGGATAAAATAGAAAGCAAAATTTAATCGTGAACCCAATGCATTTCATTATAATGTTTTTTCTCTTTTTTTACCAGCTAAACTACATCAACGTAAGTGAGTCCCCTGTGAAATACAAATACTCCACACACCCAAACAAAAGAGAGAGAATTAGAAACTTGTCCTTAGGCTTCGCCCGAATACCATAAACTTCTGGGCTTCGCGTGACCGGTCTTATGAAGGGTCTG
>JAKNSH010009686.1:0-11714 GCA_027790015.1 Cymbopogon flexuosus
GAGTTCGGACCAGCATGGATGAAGCGATTACAGTACGGAGTATCCGATTGTCTGTCTGGATGTGACGACAGTACTCCCTCCGTCCCATAAAGAATGGGATCCTGTGTGTAGCTATCTTTTTATGGGGCTCACTAATTAAAAAAAGAACAGCATGCAGGCTTTGTTTAGTTTTCTAAATTTTCTTCTAAATTTACTATGCAAAAAAAAGATTCTCTATCACATTAAAATGTTGACATATGCATGAAGTACTAAATGTAGATGAAATCAAAAACTAATTGTATACTTTGCGAGATAAATATTTTAAGTCTAATTAGTCAATATTTAAACAATTTTTATTAAATACAAATGAAACGCTACAGTATGCTACAGTATGCTACAGGGTTTTTGCCGCCACCGAAGCAGTGCAACTAAACAAGGCCGCAATTGAAAAGCTTCTCCACAGCATGACCGTATGCCTCCATCCATCCAGGATGCTCCACGTAGCCTTGTAACCACCAGCAGCAGGAAGAATCGCGACCCTTGCGCCCCTGCACTTTTTGTCCGTTGCTCCCTTGCTGGCACTGGCGACTGACCACAGAAGGGCAAATCTGTAATTTCGCGTCTGCTAATTTTACCTCAAAAAGTGAGATTTCCATCCTTTTAGGGACGGAGGGAGTAGAAAAGAGAGTTTTATGTACACATGGCACCCATTGGGGCAATCACACCGGTCCTACCAAAATAGATACACCCCTCCCATTCAGTTTTTTCACCCCGGTAAGGAAAAGGCCCTGGGCCTGTGCACATTGTCCTCTTTGGTCAATGAGGCAACCTGCTGTCCCGTCTTGAACTCGTTCTAAAAAGTTCTCCTATTCCTCTAATTCCACAAGTTCCACATGTTAACCACAAGCCTTTCTAACGCAATAACAATTATCTTGCATATTCACAAAAAGGGGTCAAAGGAAACAATAGAAACTGGTAACAACTAATAAGAATCACATACTAGTTTGCTATGTATTGGTGTCAGCATATACTTTTTGACTGGTTGATTGCCTGTACTAGCAAGGATGTTGTTGGCGCTAGGACCTGAAACTTGATGTACTTAAGCATTTATGTCAGTTGAGTGTTTAACTGTCCAGCACCAGCAACCAGTGACAGTTTATGACAGGGCAAAAGGGTCTTCACTATTTTTTTTTTACTATATATCAAAGTAGCAAACATGCATTGACATAATCATAATCATTGGCAGGACATCCACAACACATCGAGCCATCTACCCAGTCGACTTGGTCTGACTGCGCCACACCTCATGGGTGCACGACCACCACCAGGAATTTCAGGACAGGCTGGAGGAGCGAATGCATACAGACCTAGGCAACAGACTCCGACTCTCGATCAACTGAGGCACACACGGATGAACATGAACCAAACTGCACTGGCTGCTGTAGGCCAAACCACCTCTGCTGCACATGTCCGACCAACCCAAGCAGACATCCAACATGTCCGACCAACCCAAGCAGACATCCAAAGCCATCTCTTTCCTACGCAGCAAAGCCAGACACCGAGATCGCAACCAGTGCCACGGGCAGCAAGTCCTTCGCCTCTACAGCGGGCGCCACCACATCTGCAACCACCCAGCTTACAACCCACTGTTCCAAGCACACCTCAGGCTGGATCTTCACATGGTCTTCAACCAGAGCTCCCTGTGGATGAGAGCTGGCGCCCCACGGGACGGATGAGAGGAAGTCTTACAGGCAATGCTTACAGTTCTGCGATTCAGCACTATGGGGGCCAGTCAGAGCAGCAGCAGGGCCAGCCTCGGCCTCCCAGCACTTCAGGCGCGCGAAGGCCTCAGTAACTGTTGAGCATTGTGGTGTTGTGTTAATTATCAAGCAGGACTTGGGCAGCTAATTTATCTAGAGAGTTACTTGATTCTTTTAGCTCGTGTTTTGGCACTATGAAAAATCTAAGCTAGTCAGGTATGGGGCCTAGCGATTAGTGAGTAGTGACAGTGCTCGGCTTATCTACCACGCACCTGTTTGTAACCACCTGTTTGTAACCAGACACAATAGCGTACGACCATTGCTGTAAAGAAGAGCACTCTGATGATGTTAAATTTGTAATAGTATCAGCTAATCAGTCTGATGATGTTAAATTTGTAATAGTATCAGCTAATCAGTCGTTTTAGACACAATTTGGAATGTGGGAACTTTTATTCCAATGTTTTCCCTGTGAAATTCATGTGCGATTCTACAGAAAATAAGCGGTTAATTCAGTGGCACAACTGGTTCATATTCGTTTCCAAAAATGTGCCCGTATCATGTAGACGTAGGCTGCTGTTTCCGGTAAATCCGCCTGACCCCACCCGCTATATATCGGATCGACGGCCGCCCCGCATGGCCGCAGCCAGACTCCGTTGCGCGGCCGCCATCGCCATCGCGGCAGCTCTCCCCGCCGCCGCGGCGCTCCCGCTCCCGCTGCGTCGCCACACGGCCTTCCTCTGCGCCCCCGCCGCCGTTTGCCTCCGGTTCTCGTCGTGCCGGATCCCGGCGCCGAGGAGAGTGGCCGCGGCCATGTCGTCGGTAGCGGCGGCGGCGCAGAGGACGGAGCATGAGGCCGGCGCGTGGTACGCGGTACCGGGCCTCAGCCTCCGCGACCACCGGTTCGCCGTCCCGCTCGATCACTCCAGTCCTGGCCGCGGGGACACCATCACAGTCTTCGCGCGCGAGGTCGTTGCCGGTAGGTCGCACTTGCCTGCTTCCACCAGACTGCGATCCACCGTTCGCGTAGTGTTAGTGTTGGGCCTGTAGTATTTCGCGGATGCATGTGTGGATGTGTTACGTTCTTACGTTTAGTTTGGGTAGAAATTGGAAAGATGTGTAGGTGTCAGGTGTTTGTTATTTGGGAAGTACGGTCTACGAACGTAATTCACTAGATTTGGACATGAATCAAGAATAATGGCAGTGGCTCATCGGTGCTACTGCATCAGGTATATTTTAGTAGATTTGGACATGAATCAAGAATAATGGCCAGCCTGCTTAACTTAATTCTAGGTATATTTTTCTGACAAACTAGGAGCAAATTTGTTTCGATAACTGACTAGTAGATCTTTGTTGCCACCAATGCAATTGTGGAAAAGATGTGGCAACCTGCAACGATATCGAATTAAATGTATGGGAGAAGAAAGACTTTGGTGAAGTCACTTCATGAAACAATTTAAATGTTTGGCCGATGCGATGTATCTACTGGTTTAGGCTTGTATGTACGTGAATTTATCCTTATCATGTTGGGTGAGCTGAACACTACGTGCTTCAGTGTTCCTGTGGTTATTAAAAATATTAATGCCCTAATGTTTGAACCATTCCAGCTGGGAAAGAAGACGCATCTCTGCCTTATTTGTTGTACCTCCAAGGAGGGCCTGGATTTGAGAGCCCCCGTCCCACAGAAGCAGGTGGGTGGTTAAAGAAAGCTTGTGAAGACCACCGCGTTGTGCTGCTAGATCAGGTAAGAATGCACGGTATAATTTCTTGGGGGTACATCCTGAGTTCTCTCTGTCCTTGTTCGTTCTCCCCTTCCCCGTGGATTGTCTTGTGTTGACAGCCTTCTTGTTTTCAGCGGGGAACAGGATTGTCCACACCGTTGACTCCATCATCTCTTTCGCAAATTACATCTGCTGCAAAGCAGGTGGAGTACCTAAAGCATTTCAGGGCTGATAATATAGTTAAGGATGCAGAATTTATTCGTCTACGTCTTGTACCAGATGCTAAGCCTTGGACAGTCCTAGGACAGGTATGCTATCTGACATGCACTTAGTAGATCAATGATATCATCATAAGCCTTTAGGGACATGTACATATCTATCTCTATTAAATATTTCAACAGAAGAAGTATTTGTACTATGGAACATAAGGTTCATGATTTCTTGTTAGTTGTTAACATTACTTAAGTATGTGAAAAGAAATGGGCATGAAAGGTAAAGCTAACTTAACTGTACTTTGCTCCTCTGCAGATAAAGCCTTAAAAAGTCGGTGTTTAGTTATTGTTCTTAATTCACAAAGTCATGTATTGTTTTGGGGATATAGCACTCCGCTTATGGCACCATCTACATGTTCTTAATTGCAGAGTTATGGTGGATTTTGTGCCGTTACATATTTGAGTTTTGCTCCAGAAGGCCTGAAATCTGTTCTTTTGACTGGAGGGCTTCCACCACTGGGAGAGCCTTGCACTGCAGATACGGTGTACAGAGCCTGCTTTAAACAGGTTTATCAGCAAAATGAGAAGTACTATAAGAGGTATCCCCAAGATATACAAGTCGTTCATGAGGTTGTAAGATACTTAAGTGAATCTGATGGGGGAGGGGTAAGTCACATTAACAGTCAATATATCTGTGATGTTGGAAACTTGTTCTCATGCAGCACTGCTTTTGCAGGTTCTTCTTCCATCTGGTGGCTGGTTAACCCCTAAGATGCTGCAGTGTCTTGGATTGTCAGGTCTGGGTTCTGGTGGTGGATTTGAAAGGCTGCACTATTTGTAAGAAACACGTTTGATCTTCTCATTCACAATTTGAGGGAAGAACACAATCTTTCTGATCTGCACCATTTCTTGCTATTTTGTCCAGTGCAGGCTTGAGAGGGTGTGGGATCCTGTACTTGTCGCTGGAGCTAAAAAGAGCATTAGCTATTACTTCCTAAAAGAGGTGAAATGACTATTAATCTTAATATTGTACAGAGTTTACATTTTAATTAATATTGGGAAAATCTAATGCTGCTAACCTAACATTATATTGTCCAGTTCGAAATGTGGTTAGGTTTTGATCAAAATCCTCTTTATGCCCTCATGCATGAGTCTATCTACTGTGAGGTAACCTGTGAACCTTAGACTAGTACTTACTATGTCATGGTATGGCAATGGCAACATTCCTGAAGTCTTATTTTATTTGTGACCATGGATTCAGGGCTCTTCATCAAAATGGTCTGCTGAAAAGATTCATGGTGAATATGGAAGTTTGTTCGATCCTATTAAAGCTACAGAAGAAGGCCGTGCTGTGTATTTTACTGGAGAGGTACTTGTTTGGACATCTTGCTGAACCCTTGGGTAAAATCAATTTTAAAAAGGAGCTTGTGCAATGTCAATAACCTGCCATGTGTTATTCTTTCATCTTGAGACAAGTTATAAGCAGAAGCTGTCAGCCATCCGACTGCATTTTTTTACATCAATTTCTGTAACAATTTTTGTTGCACAGATGGTGTTTCCTTGCTTGTTTGATGAGATCCCTGCTCTACGAGACCTAAAGGAGGCTGCCCATTTATTGGCTGAGAAGGAAGACTGGCCTCCACTATATGATGTCAGCGTGTTGAACAACAATAAGGTACCTTCTTTGTAAGAATCATAACATAATTCATACTGTAAAAGAAGTTGCCACCTATATTGACATAATATACATGATCATATTACTTAAATCCAGAAGAGAAAAAACAACAACTCGGTATTTCCAGCTGAGTAAGGTTGGGATTGCAGCTTGTTAATTTTATTATCAGCACTTGGAATCCTTTTTAAACAACTTCAGTATCTGAATCCCCATGAAGGGTGTGGAGACGTGGAGTCTCCACACGACTCTAGCGTACTATTAAGAATTTCAGTTGCATATATATGCTGTTGTCTGTTATACACGTTTTATATAAGATTAAAACTGGTGGAGTATGCTTATTAATTTGCTCATCGCAATGGCACCTGCAGGTTCCGGTCGCGGCTGCGGTATACTACGAAGACATGTACGTTAACTTCAACATTGCCAAGGAGACCGCCTCCCAGATAGCGGGGATACGGCTCTGGGTGACCAACGAGTACATGCACTCAGGCATCCGCGACGGCGGCTCTCATGTCTTCGAGCATCTCATGGCTCTTCTGAGCGGCAAGAAGCCTTTGTTTTAGATTGGAACGAGCAAATAATGAGGCGAATGATGTTTATGACATCCCTTCTAAACATTTCATGAATAATGTTTAAATGAAACAAATGCTTGTGTTCAAAGTCCAAATAGATCCAGAAGTGAGGTGCCATTGTGCCAAGAGCACTTAGTTTCAAACAGGTTTTCTTCTTTTTTTAACAATACAAATTTTTCTTTACAGTAAGCCTAAGCCTCCTTGGTCTCCCAGTTCCCAAGGGCTCATGGATCTACAGAGAAGCTCAAATCCCCTTCACATATCCCAAGGAGATGGCAAATAATTAGCTATAGCTTCTCCCCTAGAAATTACTCCCTCCATCCAAAAATCGGAATCATCTTACCAGAAAATAATTATCCAAGAATCAGAGTCGTCTAAGCCAGGACTACAGTTTTCACGTCGTCCCAGGCAGATGCAGCTCCTCTCACTTGCCCAATTAATTCAACCAACTGCATGTTAATTGCTCATTGGTCATTGCGCACGACCCTAATACGACTTCAATTTTTGGATGAAGGGAGTAGCTCTTGTGGCTACAACTACGTGTGGCGAAGAACAAAATTGTGAGTGACTACAAGCAGCTACAGTAGATGCAACAAACAGTTGAATCTGGGCATACAAGCTAGTTTCCATGTGGCCTCTAGTCGCTGAGTCAAAATGTGGCTTGGTAAACCACCAGGAATTTCCAGCCACTAAGATTCTGTCATGCTGCACAGCTGAAGGCCTGCTTACCCATCATGGCTGGAGGCCTGAAACTTGGATCTGCTAAAACGCCTATTCAGCACCTCATGAATGTTGCATTATACCATACTTGTTAGCCGACTAGCACTAGCCACCGACCCTTTCCTTCGTCGGCGGCGTTTTTGTTGCACTCTACAACTAAGATACAACATAAGGCCTGCATGTTGGAGAAAGGAATAAGCAAAGGAATAACACAGCATGTATTCATAACTAAGTCAATTAGTGTTTGTTACTGACAAGCAGTGGCAGCGAAGCACGGTACCATCCATTGGCTTGCCATTAACATTCCTATGTCAACCTGCAAAACAAAATCAGCATATTCCAGCACTGTCCAGGTGGATAAATTGCTAGTAACTGCTTCCCTTAAGAAAAGCTACTTTATTTAATTAATTCTGTTCACTAAATACATGTCATGATACTAGTTCAATGCATAAACTTCTACTGTAGAACTTCCACACAACTCTGTGACCTCTGCTACTATGTAGAACTTGTACTCCAATATAACAACAGGAAGATACTAGTCAAGTTCTATCAGTAAAAACTGTTTAGATTAGTGCATATAGTGCAAACTATGATGGCAAAGCTCAAACTGGCCCCTTAAGTTACAATTATTCTTTCAGTAATATAAGCAAGTCAATTATTTTTCATCTATTGTAATCCAGTTAAAGTCAAAGTTCAAAATGCATACCTCCTCATGACCAATAAATCCAAAATAATCTCTTTTATCATCAAATTTAGCAGCATTTGATGTCGAAAGATTTATTTGAAGCCTTTCGACTTTATTCTGTCTACTGTCAGTATTTTGTATTGTTACATTGGGAAAACTAGAACTTTCATGCGGCTGGTACTCTGGAAGCTTTCTTGATGTGCCTGTTGGATGGACACCATAACCTTTCGTTCCCCAAACCTCAAACCGGGAATCTTGGTGGCAGATCAATTCCTTGCCAACAACTTTTGAGTATGCTGAAAAGTTTACATCCGTTCTACGTGAGGGCTGATGGATATTCTCAAAAACTGGAAACTTTAACTGTGCTGCCTCTGAGAAAAGGACATGATCTTTCACTCTGTTGCCAGTGAACTCCAATATTTGCCTCAAAAGCCAATAGCAGTTTGTTACCATGTGACTACTGTCAAGACAATTTGAATCACCATAGATTGCAATCCTCCCTTCCCCTGCTTCCATCACCCCAAGAATTGAGGAGAGCTACAAGAGAGAAACCAATAAGCCTTACATATTAATATGTACAGCAATCTAATAATATTTTGTATAACAACGTAAAACAGTACCATCAGACAAGATTATTGAGTCATACAATGTGATCAACACATGTTTAAGCCAGAAGAAGAATTGAACACGAATAGCTAACTCTGCTCGTTAGCATTCAGTCTATTTTGAAGGGATATATATTTATTATCAGTTCTCATCACTAAAAATATAAGCTCTGACAGGTGTTCCATTTCCATACTTACCAAATTCAAATTGTACAAACTAACTGAGTACATCCATTAGGACAAAAGCTTACATTACAATTTTCTTTTAGAATTTCGAATAATACATTTTAGTAAACTGATATGTGGAGTAATCTAAACAACCAGACATTTTATTTAGCCAACAGAGAGTAAAAAAAATGTCAGGTTAGCATGGAACATGGATCATCATTTAGTTTAGAAACATGCACCCGCAAATATAGAGATGGTCATAAGTATACTGAACTAAAAGGCCTTATCCACTAACCTTGCTTTTCCCCTGGGTTCTTTCTGTATCCAGGGTTCCTATGTGGTCTTGCACCGTCTTTGAGTTTTCCTGGAGCTGGAAGCTATGCAAGAAACCTCCCGCTGGAAATTGCACTATATCAGTTCCAGAAGCATAGTGGGTCTGCTCACCATTGATTGAGAAGTCCCCAGTAAGTATTTTGTCCCCCAAAGCAATGCCAAATGGTGCCAGAAGTTCATTAATTGCAGGAATATTTGCACCCCCAGTAATTGGAGTCCACCAACTTCGGGTATTCTCATCAAAGAATGTCATCTTAACCATTGTATCAACATGGTACCACTCAGCAAAAACAGCAATACCAAGTCCCTTGTGTATAACATCATCCCTAAGTTTCTGAATCTCTTCATCAAAGTATTCATCCTCAAGATCAACCATAAGCAATGTCCCATAATTGCTAGCATCAAAGCAAGTAAGTGGTGATCCAAGTGTCTCAATATAGTACCCTGCATCTCTTAACATGTTGAACAGAATGTGAAAGTTTGTGTGCAAGTGGTCACCATGCCAGTCAAGGATATCATTATGAACATTAAGGGAATCCCTTGGAACATAACCCGAGGGATACTTAATATTATGATATTGGTCCCACAATATCCTTTTTGACCTAACAGGTGTTGGAACTACCTTGATCTTCATGTGAAGAACACATGTACTACTCCGTGGGCTGCTTTCTCCATGAGCTGCTGGGGTATAAATAGTCAGAGTAACATTGCCACTAATTATTCCTGAAAACTGAGAACCTTCATCTTTAACTTGCAAATGTAGAGCAAGATATCCCGTCCAGGGCCAGATGACATCTGAGTAGGTGAAGTGAACACTAAGAAGATTGCCAATATCCTCAGAAGGTTGCCATAAAGGCTGATCCTTTACATAACCAATCACCCCCATCCCGTTCAGAATTGTAGCATTGAAGATCACTGGCATAGCTCCAGCATACATAGGTTGACGACAAAAAGGCCAGAAATATGGACAGTCAGTGAAGTCCAGCATAGTAGGAAATATGCTTGCCCGTGGTTGGTAATTTTTCAAGATTTCATATGACTGCCACCTGGAAACAAATGGTACAATAAGTAAGTGTGATGTTGAGCAATGCAAGTGAAAGTAAAGATCAAACATGATCCTGCCTCTGGATCCTAAACGAATACACCTTTAATATCGTAAAACAATGGAGGTATGGAATAAGATAAATCTGAAAGCAGTAAGCGGAAGTTCTTGCGTGGCAGCTGCTGCTGTGGCAACCACTCCTGCAGCTACCGTTCTGAAAACAAGTAGCTGCAGAAGCAAAGCTAAGCAGGCCTGAAATATCCAACAACATGAAACAGGCCTTGCTGATTTTGTAATTTATGAACAAGGTATCCAAAAGGGGGATAAGGAACTCACAGATCAAGCTTGCCAGCACCTTGTTCATACATGTTCGGACCTGAAAGTTTAGAAGCACCCTCAACAAGGGCCTGTTTCATAGCAGCAGGGTTGAGGATCAATTTCCGCTTGTCTTCAGGTATAACACTAACAAGCAAGCATACTACACCAGCAACCACCGGGCTTGCTACACTGGTGCCTGAAAGGGTCTTACAGCCTGTGCTGATCTTCGATCCAATTATATCTCGACTATATGCAACAACATCAGGTTTCACACGACCATAACTGCAGAATAGGATACATAGTTCTGAGAATGCTATTTTTCAATGAGTGACATGAAGTGTGCCCAAAAGAAAATGGTTACTCTGAAAGGTC
The DNA here is from genome assembly GCA_027790015.1 of Cymbopogon flexuosus. Taxonomy (NCBI): domain Eukaryota; kingdom Viridiplantae; phylum Streptophyta; class Magnoliopsida; order Poales; family Poaceae; genus Cymbopogon; species Cymbopogon flexuosus. The sequence goes on from JAKNSH010009686.1 coordinate 10,160, forward strand.
AAAGTTTTTACCATTATAAAATATGTATTCACCTTTGCATTCTAAAGTTAATTAGTACTCCAATTTTTCCAACAATAACACAAGCTTGCTAAGGCTATGTCTACAAGTTGAAAGCAAAGAAACAGCTTCGCATCACACACCAGAAAAACTCACAATTAAATTCTTATGAAGCAAATTTCTCATAAAAAACCATGCACAAATAGAAGTAATTGCTGAATTGTGCTTCATCAATTCCACTATTCCCACGAAGTATCATAAGATAAAAGCAACGGAGTATACCCACAGAAGACAATATTAGATGTCATATGTTACTTCAAGCATGAGAAATAGCACAGGACCATCTTATGTGCTATTGCGCAGACTACAGATAGTCATGTAAGAATGAACCTGAAAAGTACCTCTTATATGTGGGAGTAAAGATGGCAACGGGCATAGAAAATCCGCGTACCAGCGGGCATCCAACCCGGCGGGCGCGAACTTGTGCCCGCGGGCACGGGTGCGGGCACAACAGTCAACCCGATGGATACTTGATTACGGGCAAAGAAATAACCTATCCACACCCGCGAACCCGACAGCCCGCTCCATTTACTAACATGTAGACCCGTCACTCTACTCCCTGCCACCATCTCTCCAAAAATTAATTGAACAGCAGGACCACATCTCCATCTCACTGCTTTTCCTCTGTCTCCCCCTCCTCACGTTGTCTCACTGAGCACTCTCTCTCCCTCACGTCTTTTGCCCAGAACAAAAGAACACGAACAAAATCCTCCTCTTCCTCTCTCAAATCTCACCTCCAAATCCATGAATCGGGTCATGCATGTCACACCATCGCATTCTCCATCTCAAGAGCTTTCCATTCTCCTATGGGGCTCTCGCTAGCGTGAAGTATCGGAGGAGATCGGTCGTCCTCCATGGTTCTTCCTGCTCGAACTCTCCATCTCTATGGGAAGAGCATACGGACCATGAAGAAGAGCGCAACGCGGTACATCCAGGAGGCAACCTCGACGACGACGCAGGCCGCGGCAGCCCACCACCAGCGGCGCGAGTCACTGTACGTGACGGCGGCGGCGTGGTACCAGTGGGGCTTGTACGCGGCCTCTTCTTCATAGCTCGCCCTCGTTGTTCCACTGGCCATCCTCGTCGCTCGCTCCGATCGGCAGTCCTCATCGTTCACCCCGACTGGCCACCTTCCTCTACGCTCATCTCAGCCGGCCATCATCCTCGACTCCTCGTCGCTCAGCCCAGCTAGCCACCATCCTCAACCTACCAGCAGGCACACGGGCATGCCCGCGGGCGAGCCTTGCCCGCGGATAGCGGGCATGAGCGCAGGTTGCTGCCCGTGGTGGGTGGCGGGCGCGGATACAGGCACGAGATTTGTCTCACGGGCGCGGGCGTGCGAAACCACTATTCATGGGGATATTACCCGTTGCCATCTTTAGTAGGTGCTGGTGTTGGGGTCTCCATGGCTTCCTCTGATCCTCAGTGGCAATGCTATAGGTGGTGGCGTTACAGGTGCGGGGCCTCCAAGTTGACGCTTCAAGAGGACATTCTGATG